>JBBJLR010044430.1:0-12004 GCA_037577145.1 Brachypetersius gabonensis
AACTCAAAAGTAATACAGGAGTCATGTAACGTATTACATTTCTGAGACAGTAATATTGAAAGGTAAGGGATTACTTTAAATGACTGTAACAAGTAATCTGTAATGTATTACAGTTTGGAAGTAACTTGCACAACACTGATCATTTGAACCCCACACATGCTCATCGTGACTGGCCTGTAGCCTCACATGATTTATGTAAGGTTATGGTAATAGTATAGGAATGTGTTAGGACAGTTGCTAAAGGAAGAACGAGCGCTGAGGAGAAAGTGTGTTTCTTGGTGATGGTGTGTATGGTGGAGAAAAAGCTGCAGTCTAATCCCGCCTTCTCCACCTGTCCTCACTAATCCTGATTAGAGTGCTTTATGCACCAGCCCGTCAGGGCTTAGAGGAAAAAGTCTCCTCTATTTTGTTCTCCTCTCCTCTGCTCTTCTCTCCACTGCCCTCTTCTTATCTCCCCTCTCCTCTCCTCTCCTCTGCTCTCTTGTCCTATCTTCTCTTCTCATCTTTTCTGTCCTCTCCTCTCTTCTCCTCTGCTTTCTTCTTACTTCTGCTCTTTTTTCATCTTCTCTCTGCCCATCTCTCCTCTATTTTTTCTTGTCTTCTTCACTTTCCTCTCCTCTTCTCTCCCCTTTTTTTCTCTTCTCTTCTCTTTTCTACACTCCTTTTCTCTGCTCTTCTTTTCTCTCCTCCATTCTTCTCTTCTCTTCTCTTCTCTGCTCTGCTCACCTAATCACTGCTCTTCTCTTCTCACCTCTGCTCCCCTTTTCTCTTCTCTTCTCTTCTCTTCTCTTCTCTTTTCTCCTTTCCTTTTCACTGCTCTTCTCTTCTATCCTCTTTTCTTCTCTTCTCTTCTCTTCTCTCCTCTTTGACACAATGTCATTCAGAACTCATTGTTCCTGAGCTCTCTGCAGTGTCTGGCACTGCTGAGTTCTGTACAAAGGCAGGACGAAGGAGTCCGAGCCTAAAAGCTGCTAAGTCAGTGTCTGTCACTGCTGCCACTGCTGCAGCTGCAGGAGGATCTCAAGCCAAAAACACATCCTACACGCCAGATAGTGCACCAGCTTGGTCACACTAATTCCCATAATATACCTCCCAGGGAAGTACTAGCCACCCACACTTCAGAACCGTTAGACTGAGACACACTGGTATAAACATCAAGCATATTCCCCAGGAAAGATGGAACAATGTGAAATTTTCCAGTGACCAGAATTGCGACCTGTATTATCCTAACACAAAAAATATGCTGAAAATGTTCTACACTCACTAATACACAGTGATGTTTCATCACACGGGGTGGGTGATATGTATGTGTAATAATACTCTATACAATAATACTCTATAGTCTTGACCCAGCCCTCATTTCTTCATATTTTTGCTTCCAAAAGCTTGTTGTTCTTCAGGCTTCCTGAAGGATTTTTAAAGGCTTTTATATTCAGTCCATTCCCTGAACCTGACCAGTTTTTTGTTTCTTCAGCTACACAGTGACCTACGTATGAATAATTCAAGCCTCTAATTAGTGAAGAAACAGGTGTAGATGATTCCAGATCAGGCAAAGATCAGTATACTGATGGTGCTGAACGATGAGTGGTTGGAATTTCTTTATCTTTGTACCTTGTATCTTTAGACACTTTGCAGCCTGTCACAGTTAAACATTTGTTCCCATTTTAACTTTCATTTAATCTACTCGATATGCCAAAGGTAAGTCAGTTTGACAGTCATGAAATAGTATTTTTGCACCAAAAATGCTTCAAAGTAAAATATAGAAATGAGGGGTGATTTTTTCAGATCTGATGAGTGGGATGAGGAAGAATCTGTGGTGCCACATTAATAAAATGCTACCAAAAACAGCACAAATGGTTTACTTCTCAGACTTTCACAGACTTAACTGCACTAAATCATATAAACAGGAGACTGTTGCTTTTTACTTTCGCTGTGACATTTTAAACAGATAATAACACACAGTTATTGGAATCATTAACATTCGCAATTGATGACCGTGTCATTCCCCCTTCCCAGTCTAAGCCAACTCAGTCAAGTTTCTCATTGACATTTAACAACAAATGCCAGGTTGATGACAGTAGTGTGTGTTAAAAATAGTGAATCAAGGGCTGTGTTGATTAAAGAACAGCAGAATTGACCTGTAAACTTCCAGATGCCAAACAAGTGCTCACTTGTGGTAAGGTGCATTCAAGATTTAACACGAACAGAAAACAGCAAACAGTGTTGGACAAACAGCAGTAGCGTACAAATCCAGAACTTGAGTGAAAGTATTTTAGTGAAGTATTATTCAGGTGGAAGTATAAGAGCTCTGTTTGAGTACTTGAGTAAAATTATTGTGAGATGATGACATGTTTGTTTTGTTTGGTTTGATTAATTGTTGTCATTTTATTGATATTGAGACCAAAACCAGCATCAGACCCCTCTTTCTAATTATCCAGGCCCTACAAACCCCTGTGGTAAACATTTGGGAGAAATATGTTAACAACATCTATGCAACATCTTGGAAATACATAAACAGAACCCCAGTATACATGTGCATGTATATTCATAAATACAATACATACACATATACAATTTTGTACACTCTACAGGATAACATACAGTACTGTGCAAAAGTTTTAGGCACCTATGCAAACTCTTTAAAGCTGAACATTGAGGGATTTTCTGCCAGCAAATACACAAGTTAACATTAGAATAAATGCAAGCAGAACTTCCAACAAGAAAACATTAAATAAGCATAAATGTTAAATACCAAGAATTGTTTTGCTGGTTAGAAGAACACAGGTTCAGTTCCACATTCCGCCTCGATGTATCTGAGCTATGCATGGATTTGTGAAACTTCATCAGCAGCTCCTGATTTAATATTTATGAGGTACTGAGTGAATCGAATCAGGTATTTGAGGTATTTGATGAGAGCTAAGAAAGGTCTGGGAATGATTAAACAAGCATAGACATACATAAAATCACTATTTACTGTATCTTTATTATTTGTGTACAGTAATCCCCGCTTTTTGCAGGTTTACATTCCAAGAGCACCCGTGTATGGTGAAAAACGGTGTTGTGTTTTGGTAAAAAAATGCCTAAAAATGTGTAAACCCTAAATATGTCCCCAAATATTCTCCGAGAACACTTTCATTTTAAACTCACTTTAATGCATTACCCTTAAAGAAAATGTAAAGGTAAACCCGTATTCACTTCTTTTAATCTGACGATTCCTGACAAAATATGCAACTTGGAAGGTTGCGGCACAAAAGTATTGGGACACCGCGGCGAAGTCAGCGGTTTTCGTGGAATAACCCCTGATCTTCTGGGGGTAAAAATACAAATGTGGGCTCATTGGAAATGTTTCCTGGAGAACAATCAAACTGTGGAGTTTAAAGTGTTTGAGTGCTTGCATCGCTGAGCAATCACGCTTGGAGTGTGTGGGCTCAACCATGTAGAATTAGAAAAAAAGTGCTTCCAGGTCAGCTACAGCCTGCCCTGTGTTCCCTTGTGTGAAAACATCCAGAAAAATATATATTGCCACAAAAAAGCAAAAAGAAAAGGCGGAGGATATTTGCAGTTTCTGCATTATTGTGGGGATTTCCACGTACCATTATGAGTTCGATTCTCAGAAAATCCGCATTACACTAAATCTGTGATTGCTGATCCACGTAAAAGTGAGGGGTTACTGTACGTCCTAATATAAGCTTTTAAAACATATACTTCTCAGCTAAACAGGTTTTACATTTAATTTCTCAGGTGCCTAAAACATTTGCACAATACTGTACCTGTTCAATATGTAATAACAGGTGTAACGTATCATATGAAAAGCAAAGTAACATTGAAATCTATGAACATATAAAAAATGTAAAAAGGGTAAATAAAGATATAAATAAATTAATATGAATATTGGAGTCAACAGTGAGTATGTTCTAACCTTGTCAGAAATATCACTCTATCGCTCCATTGTCTTCACGCTGTCCCCTATGTACACGAGCGTTTGAAAGCTTCTTGGAGATAATTTTAAGCAAGTCTAATGCTGAAATATCAGCTATTTTGGCCTTTTTATTTCATGGCCTGATATGCACACAAAAATCTTACAAAAAACACACTGTGCTACATGATGCCACTGGCAGTTAGTGCACTATTAGAATGACATCAGTATATTTAAATTTAGTGGTCAAAATACTATAAGAGTTAACAATGAGAGATCCACTGAAAATGACTGTGTTTAATAATACATTACTTTCACTGAAATACTTAATCATTCTGATTGACTAGTGTTACATAGCCACTAGGAGCCAATAAACTGTGCTTAAATGAACAGACACAGTGAACCCATGAGTTAAATGTTACCACTCATAGTCAAACCGTTTGGGGACTAAGGAAAGGTTCAAATAGAAACTGATGCAAGAACCATTAATACGTTGATGATATTTCAATAAATGCGATTGCTACCGTTTCAGCTTTCCCTGCTGCTCTACTTTGCTTCTATTGGATTAGTTAACTTACTTTGTCTGCTTTTTAAATTTTACTCCAACACCAGTGCAATACAAGTACTTTTTGTGGGAAAAGGGAGCAGGTGGGACAGGCTTTGTCTGATTGGTTTGATATCTTTGTGGAAGAGCATCAAATTCTTTCAGAACGTTCTGTACAGATACAGAAATATACAGTAGCCATGGTGGACCAGGCATAGAGAAGGGTCAGAACCAACAGTATGATGAATGTACTAAATATATTTATATATAGTCTGGGGATATTTACAGTGTGGTGTCTATCTACTTTAGCACTATGTAACCAATTCATATATCGTTACTAATGAACAGCTTCTGATTGGGAAAACACTGACACTAATGGGGAATAGTGAAACAATGGCACTGCGTATATTACCCAATATTGATAACTCACCTTTTTTGAGCTTTTGTATAGGATTCATCATTCATTGTCATTGTGCTTATGCGTGCATGATTTTGACATGTATTTAAAATATTTAGCAACGTACTTCACTGCAGAACCTTATTCAAACAACAAAACTGGCCAGTAATTATCTTAAACAGCTGGGGCAACTGATGGACTGGTGAGGAAGGTACGGTCCCCACACACTCCTCCACAGGATCTACATCGCTGACTGCTTCACTTGGGGAATGGGTTAAATGCAGAGAAAGAATTTCACATTGTTCTCACTGTGATCTGTGCTGTGGCGTGTTCACATGTAACTTTAAGAGGCCGCATTACATTAAAGGAGTTCAGCACCATGGACAGCAGGCTTTCACTATTGCACAAGATTGTGGTCGTCATGCTTGCAGGCAAGGATTTCAGTTTTCCATGCAGTCCACAATTGCCTGGGTGTGTCTAATCATGAACTTGTATGCTAACGTTCATGTGGTGGATAAAATCAACTGACTGTATAATTATAATGCGATTTCCTCAGATGTTCATTTCTGACTAGCTGATAATGTAATGCCCTGAAGTACTTGCTAATAAAAATTCAGTTGCAAGAGACAAATTTAATATGTAGCTTAGCATCTGCCCACTGCTTGACAGGTCGTGTGTAATTATTGATCTGCTGGTGCTTTGTGTTCTGAGGCTCATTTTCTGTTTGTCTCCACAGTCGGAGGGCGCCAGGCTGCAGAGGGAGATGAAGGCTTATATAGCAGCTGTGAAAGGTGACTCATTCTAAAACACACACACACACACACACACACACACACACACACACACACACACACACACAGCTGAATATGCTGGAATGTGCAGGGTGGGATAGCTTAGCTGACTCCTCTCTGTGTTAACACTGCAGGGATGCAGCGGGCTTCCATGAATCTGACAGAATCACTGCATGAAGTCTATGAGCCTGACTGGCATGGCAAGGATGATGTTATGTCCATTGGGAAGGTGAGTTTAATTTCGGTTGTTTCCATGAATCTACCAGTAGAGGCTGGAAAATAGGTCAGAAAGACCTTGGGGCATTTAATAGTGATGCAACAAAACAAAAATTCTTGGCTGAAAAATTAAACAAAAAATGGATAATAAATAAAAGCAGTTTACACAAAATAAATGTATGATCGGTAAAAATAAATTACAGTTTGTGGGCTACAGTATGTGCCAAAAAATCAAACTTCCTTGATAACAGAGTGCCTGACAGTGATTTTTATTTCCAGCCAAAGTTTACACCTTTGCAGTTCTTGAAGTTCTCAGAAGTTCTTGAATGTGATACTTACCATAATACTTAGACTGCATTGAGAGTTATGCTATGTTACGGTTACAGCTATGATGAATTTAAAACTTCTTATTCTTACAGCTTTGTTTCCATATATATTATAATGACCTGGTGAGAAAAGTTAACACCGTACAGCAAACACTTTATCAGCAGTGTATGTGCAGTGAGTGTATTGACTGTCCCTCAGAAACTCTTGGCTAACTAGTCTAATCTCAGATAATGGTGTCATTTTACTGGTGCAGGAAAAACCTGCCTGTGAATGACTGGAGGGAGGCTAATGCATTTTAAACACGTATCTGAGAGACCAAGGTGAGACACTATTGAATTTCTCTGTGTGCACAGGGACTGAGACATCTGCTGAGTAAAACAGCAAATGTTTTCTTAACGCAACCGAAAAACTGATTTTAATTTTGAACCTGAAATTAAGCTGTTCAGGGAAGAGTTGGCAAGCTTGGCGCTGTTGTCTAGGTCAATAGAGGACAGAGCGATTTGTTCTCTCTAACTGTGCCAAAGCCTTACTATGTCTTTCACTGAAATATAGGTAATGTCATTGCGCCAAAAAATATGTGGCAGTTCTAGAAAGACACGTCTTACCGATAAGGATGTGCACAGACTGGGCTTCTGCATCCTGCTTGGTTCAATCCAGATTTTAATAGCATGTATTATAGCCTGCAGCTTCAGTACACTCTTCCCAAGCATAGAACAGTGAAACGTGGTGCAATCTAACCTTGCTTTGCATTGTAAAAATTAATGCGCTGAGTATACACGATGCCAGTGTGTACTGGAGCATCTTTACATTAATATAATATATTGCATCAGCATATTTGTCAAAGACAAAAAATTTTGTTGATTATATATAAACAATCTTAAAAATGTATATTGTTGTAGAACGGTGCTCATCCACCCCAGGTCCTGGGGCCCAATACATAGCACATGCTTATGCCCACCTAATAAATGTATTTAAGGAATGGATGGGCAAATAAAAATACAGAATTTCCCACTTAGTCCAGAAGTATTTGATTAGCCAACACTTTGCTTTGTTGCTAACAGGAGACCTCAGTGTAAACCCAAATGTTCCCTAAATACATCCCCAAATCTTCTCTCGACCTACTCAAACACATCCTGCTTGTCATTAAGGTGGTGCAGACTTGTGGGTGTGGTTTAGGACCTCCTTGTACTCAGCAACTCAGTGACGGAAAACGACTCATTCCCGTCAGTCCATCCCATGGCTTGCCCCATACAGGGAATACTCTCCGTCACTCCATGGGCTCATAGCCCTGCCTGCCGTGACTTGAATCTGGTCTATTCATCTGTCACAAATCAACTATGCCCATTCAGGAAGGAGGCGCAGACGCAGACTTCCATCTTTCTTTTGCTTTTATTTAAAGACAAACAACAGACAGACAACTGTGAACTAAAACAGAAACTGTATCTCTACTGGTGATCCCTGGCTGGCTGAGAACCCTTATTTTAAATGCCAACCAGGGACGAGACTAAACTTAACGCCATAATCAAAGTCCCCCTAGAATCAGTCCAATGGCAGCCTCTAGCGGCTGCAGACTGGGGACAATAAATCTAGAATGTTAATAAATATGCACTGTTATGGTTTTATAACGACCACAAATAAGAAACTGTGTCAAATGTAGATTGATCACTCCTTACCAATGTCCAGTATGTTTAATAGGCATAGTTACAGTGTAGATACTAATCAGAGCATCACTGGTGTGGATGTAATAATGTGGAAATGGAAAGTAGATCAAGTAAATTCAATAGATTCAATTTTATAATCAGCCCACTGCCGGATTGTATTGACGCACAAATCTGTAATTATGGTATTAAAATAACTGACAGAAAAAGATGCATTCAGTGAAAATTCTGGAAAAATCAAACTATGCCATCTCTCCCTCTGTCTGCTAACCCCCAGGTGATGTGGATGGCAGCAGACAGCTATTAATAGCACCTATTGAAACATGTACTCTTGAGAGCCCATGTTCAGATATGAGTAAGCACTGCCCTGCGAGCATTCTGCTTCCATTTACCCAAAGGATCTTCGTTTTTTTTTTTTATTTGGGCCTGTAATGTTTGCGTTCGAGCCTCAGAGGAGGAGCAGAGTGCATGTTGCATTTAAAGCCTCATTTCCAACAGTCCTTGCTAATGAAATAGAAACATAATGAAAAATAAATTGGTAATGCTTTGCATAAAACAAGTTGGATCACTGGAGTTCTGGAATAAGGCTTGATCGAGGTGTATGGTTTCTCACCCTCAGAGGTGACATATCGAATGCTATCCTCATTCCTGTTCCTTGACTTTTATAATACTGATACAGGTACTGAAATTCTGAATATCAGCTGATACTGAAACTACAGCAGTACTACTGATTAAACCCATGTATACTAGAAAATCTGGAAAATGTAAGGTTGGCCAATATAGCCACAGAGATGACAAGTGAATTCAGCTACCCATTGCTGACAAGTGTTTGATTGAATACACACAGCTTGACAGTGATACAGGAAGACATACATAACCCAACATCATAACTTGTCCAAAAACAACATAAAAGTCTATTGAATCCAATAAAATCTATATGAAATACAGTATGGCATATATACACAAAGCCTGGGGATTAATACTGTATAAGTAAAGTAAATTACTAGTTACACAAATGGTGGTTAGGAGTATGTTATTGTACGCTACAAGAAATTCTGTGATATTTCAGCCAAGAATTTTGTGACATCTTGGCATGGCATCTTATCTGATATTTCCTGCTGTTATCGGCCTGGTACTGTTACTGAGTATTGGATCAGTGTTATCTATGCTCATTTCTTTTGCCACTGTTCACTCAGCAACAGAACTCTTTATTGTCCTCTAGAACTGTGATGAATTATGGGAAGACTTCCATGAGAAGCTGGTGGACTCCACGCTCATTGCACTGGACACATATTTGGTCCAGTTCCCTGACATCAAGGTAGCATTCTCTAATCATTGAAATGTTTTATAGATATCTTTGTAATAGGTTCTTCATATTAGCTGTGTGGTCAATTGGGAACCATATAGGTAATGTCCACTCCTCAGCAAAGGCCAGCTTGAATTGTTTGGCAAAGGTCTGATGGTGTTCTTTGTTCTTTCTAGGTGCGTGTAGCAAAGCGAAGCAGAAAATTAATTGACTATGACAGTGCAAGGCACCATCTCGAGACCCTGCAGACTTCCACTGTGAGGAGCGAGAAGAAGATTGCGAAGGTACAGGAGAACACTCTTTATACTTCTTATATACCACTATACATCCTGTAAATGGTGAAACCTGATTTCCTATTTGTTTTCACTCAGGCGGAGGAGGACCTAAAAAAGGCCCAGAAGGTATTTGATGATCTGAATGTGGGTCTGCAGGATGAGTTGCCCACTCTGTGGGACAGGTGAGTTATCTGTGCAGAGAGTGAATCATAAAAAGGTGAATGCTTGCTGAGCAAGAATGGCTTTGCACAGCAGAGTTTTTACATGGACTAGTTTTGAATACTGTAAATAAAGAACATTTTTGGGAGTTTCTGCATGTTCAGTTTCACATTAAAAATATTTTACCTTGTTTAAGACCTGCCTACATCTTCAGACACTGTTGGTGTATAGTAAATTCAAATAGGAGTTTTCATCTTTGGTTGCCTTTAGTGTGTTGAAACTTTCTCTTAAGTTATAATTTTATGTTCAGTGAGCTTAAGATTTTAAGGTTATTGATGTTTACTATGTTACAATGTGGTTTTAACAGTACCATGAGAAACAAACCATCACAAATTAAATATAATTTTTTTTATTAAAGAAAACAATTTCTGCAGCAAAACTGCTCTGATTAAAACAAAGTCTATCATAAACAATTCCTTCAAGATAAATAGTTATTTAGTTGCATGCATCACTCTGTTGACTCTATCCTTGTGTTTTGTGGCATTAAGCTTTACAATGAGCTCTCAGCTTCTGATTAGACAGCCACATTGTTCTGAAGAGGATTAAGAAAACCATTTGGACCGTTGTTTGTGGATGAAGTCAAAAGGACATAGTAGAGGAGACAAGACAAACACTTGTTTAGCCTCAGTCTGAGTCCTGTTTGTTCAATAATCTAGCACACTTAATTAAAATCCAGTGAGAAGTTAATTACCAGCTAGCCCGCTAGATGTGTGGCTGAATAGATGTGGGTGGGTTTTGTGCCCTTCCTGCAGAAACACACCTGATTAAGAAATCACCAAACTGTGCTGGACGTTGGTGTAAGAGTGGACGATACATCAAGAAATATTTACAATATGCAGTATTTCTTGTTTTTTATGAGTTGTCAGAAAAAGGACGAAAATTACATGCTTAAATGTAAATATGTTATCAGAGCAAATTATATTTATTTTGACAGCGTCACTGCTCTAAAAATCAGCTCCTCACAAAACTAGCCACGCCCACACCAGCCCCATTGCAAGTTCTGCAGTGCCAGCTTTAGATCTAATGAAAGCTGTAATTGTGAAACTATAATTAACTGTATAATTGTATAAGAAGCTCCATCAGGTATTGATCTTACTGACAAAGGGCCTGACATTGAGAATTACATGTAAACAAATTATGTCAAATTTAAGCATATTAACAAAAAATAATTGCATTCTTATTAATCATTTAACTCTCAGATCGTTCCATAAAACAAAAGCCTTAATTCAGCTAGAAAGAACTCTGCTGAGCGTTATCTGCTCGACATGCTGCAGAGATAAAGCTCATGTGCTGGATGTGAAAGATGGTCACAAAAAGGGAGAAAAGCGGTCATTCGCTTGCATTCAGACAGGAGGGTCCAGTGTTAGCATTTATTCCTTTTTACATGGTGAAATATTATATTACAAAAGGCTCAATCAATAATTAGCTGTGTTATTTGTAACAGAGGCTTCAGTGCATTGCCCTCAGGGGGATTCCTATACTGTGTATGAAAGGACATGATGATTTAACAGTCTGGTTCTCTGACAGCACGCTGCTTCTGTCAATACTATTGAATTCATTTGGTCAGTTGTTCTACAGTACAATGAGAACAACTCCCTAGAGCTCGTTGCAGCAGTTAGATATGTGACATGGCGGCTGTGCACTCATGGCACCATCACAGACACAGAGGAAAGGTAGGATGCTAAGATATGCTGATGTAAGCTAAACAGAGTTGTTAATGGTAGTTCACTGTGGCAGGAGATGGTTGTTAGTATGTATCCTTGAAGGCATGCGTGTAGTTTGTAGCAATATCAGTCTTTCTTAATCATGGCAGATGGCTATATTGGTTCTTGTGCGTTAATCAACATGGTCAGAAATTGCATTAGGGCTCCACAATATGGAAAAAAATGTATTGTGTGTGCAATATGCCTTACAATACATTATAAAGATATAGTTGAAACCTTGATGTTGCTTGATAAGATAGACCTACATTGTTGTATGTAATTTTGAAAATTTACATATACACAATATTTACATTCGTCAGTAAGACTGGCCTGAACAAATTGAATATGCTGGTATCTCTTTCGCTGTTTAGTCTTTGGAAGCCTTTTTAATACATTTTACAAAGCCCTTGGGGCAGCTGGTGGCCTAGTGGTTGGGGCACACGTCCTGTGATCAGAAAGTGGTGGGTTTGATTCCCAAGACCACTAGGCACTTCTGAGGTACCCTGAGCAAGGTACCGACCCCACACACCGCGTTCCTGGCTGCCTACTGCTTCACTTGGTGAATGGGTTAAATGCAGAGGTGGAATTTTGTGCTGTTCACACTGTGTGTTGTGGTGGTGTGTCAGTTATAGGAGTGTATATATGTATTTAT
>JBBJLR010044451.1:1526-12003 GCA_037577145.1 Brachypetersius gabonensis
ATTTGTGGGATTCCATCTGTATGCATAATCTAAAAAAAGCTGTTTAAGAGGAATGGGGAGAGAGAGAGACAGAGAGAGACAGAGAGAGAGAGAGAGAGTGAGGGAGAGAGAGAGAGAGACACAGAGAGAGGGAGAGTGAGAGAGAGAGACAGACAGAGAGAGAGAGAGGGAGAAAGAGAGAGTAAGGGAGAGAGAGAGAGAGAGAGATGGGGGTAGTGGCTTTACCATTAAGCCTCAGAATGATAACAGCTTTGTGGTTTTAAGGGCAGCTGAAGGAACAGGGCAAAATCTAAAAACTGTGTGTGTGTGTGTGTTTCAGTGTCTGTAAGGGTGGGATTAGTCCAAAGTGTGTGAAATATCTACACTAGGATTTTCTGTGCTGTCACTGTTGGGTAATAAATAAATGACTAAATGCTGATACACCAGTAGATCAGGTTCTCTCCTTCTGGTCGCCTCTTTAAATGGCCATACGCTGCCAGGTTTGTGTGGACATTGAATCAACTTCGGGTTTTTTCAGCTGCTTCAGTGGGTTAATGGGAAAAGCCAGGGCAGCAGAGTGGCACAGCAAGACGGTCCTGGGTTCGATTCCCAGGCATGACGTCCGGGGTGTCCTTTCTGGATCACTGATTTCCTTCCATGAGCTTTTTTTTCTGCTTTTGGTGTAGAAATTCAGAACTCAGGTAGGAAGTAGGGATGCATAGCGACAGTTAGAGTGGTCGCAATGCTGCTTAAGGCTGATTTAACTAAAACCCAGACATGTGAAGTGTGTAATACACTCAAGTCACATTCTTCACTTTCTTCACATTTTATAGTCACTTCCTTTAACACCAGCCCTGTGATATTAATGGAGGAGCCCATTAAGAATCTATTAGCCTGTTAGCTAACTGACCGGCGGTGTAGGAGCATGCTACACTGGGAGCTGTGGGTGGCATTGTGTGACTTTGGGAGTCCTAGATAGTGGAACATCCCTAAATTGAGGGGAACGTTAGAAAGCATGCAACTAACAGCATTGTATTGTTTTTGGTGAACTAGCACAATAATACAGAGGTTGGTGGTCATGGCAGTGCCGCAAGCTAATCAGATTTTAGGACCGTTTACCTGAAACGGCTTTAGCCTTAGGAGTCAACTTCACCTGAAGTGGAAATGTGCAAAACTCCAAATTTATTTAAATTTCATGACCTTTACATTGCTTTAAATTTACACCTCAAGTGATAAACCAAAGGCGAATACATTTTTATGGAAGCGGCCACAGATCTGTTTATTTTATAACGCTGATCACACGCCAGCTAACACTATTGTGCACTGAATAGCATCATAAAACCAGACCTTGGAACATTTCCGGCACCACAGAATTCCCGTTTTGACCTGGGGGGGCTCTTTACTGGGCAGCAGCATGTACTTGGAGGACAAGTTCTTCCCAGGCTTGATAGGAATCCTAAATACAGCTCTGGAAAAAAATACGAGAGCACTGTAGCTTATTTTAAAATCAGCATCTCTATGAGTGACACCCATTCCAGTCCAGTGTCTGTTAAATTCCTCCACATATACCTCATTCTGCTTCATGAGGGACTGATTAGTGATCAGCTGAATCATATCTTATTTAATGAGGAAAAGTGTAAAACACTGCTGTAATCGACTCTCTCCTCTCACACTGAGACCAGTTGGATGGTGAAACGCTACTAGAAGTTCCTGAAAGATCATTATTGCCGTTTTGTTTAAGAGAGAACAAGATATATTTTGATGTTTAGTCATTTCCTTTAAAATGTTGCTTTAAAGAACAATATTTTTATTTGGAAATGAGGAGAAATATTGTCAGCAGTTCTTAAAAACATTTTTGCAGAGCTCATTTATTTTTTTCCGCAGCTGTAGATTGATTGATGTGGTTTGTGACACTTTCTGACTCACTGTGATTCATAAACATCCGACCCCACCATTCTCTGAACCACTGATCCTAGCAGTCAAAGCCACATCTAGGATCATCAGAGCAACTCCAGTCCTTGTCTTTGGACTGTAGGAGGAACCCAGAGCCCCCAGTAACCCAGTGCCCTTTGAAAATGCCTTTCATTCATTATGAACAGGCTGCTGCCCACAAAATGATGCACAAGATCTTTGTAAACAGTGTAATTCTGCACAGGACGGGCCGTGGAATGTCCCGGAAAACCCACTAATAACAGAGTGTGGAAATTCACTCCTCGCTCTCATTTACCGTCTTTCATGGGAACAACTGTCAGTAATGAAAGTCGGGCATCTGAGCAAATCCTGTCTGTTCCTGTAGGGCTAAATCATCAGGTTTGTAAGATCACTATCTTCATTATTATCATTAGTTTTTACTGTTGTCACTATGACTAATCACAGTGTTAACTTGTACCACTATTTTCACTATCATTTGTATTACTAATATAACTATTTCTTTTACTATTATCATTGGGGTTTTTTTACTATTGTCACTGAGACTAATATCACAGTGTTCACTATTAGCAATATTTTCACTATCATTACTATCACTACTTTCACTAATATAATAATTTTTAAACTATTGTTACTGTGTCTGATATCACAGTGTTCACCATTATCACTATTTTCACTCATTACTATCACAAAAATAATTATTTTCACTATTATTCTTGTTTGTTTGTTTTTTACTATTGTCACTATGACTAATATCACAGTGTTCACTATTAGCAATATTTTCACTATCGTTACTATCACTACTTTCACTAATATCGTATATTAAAAAAACTATTGTTACTGTGACTGATATCCCGGTGTTCACCATTATCACTATTTTCACTATCATTACTATCACTAAAATCATTATTTTCATTATTATCATTATTTTTTTAACTGTTGTCACTATGACTAGTATCACCGTATTCACTATTACCAATATTTTCACTATCAGTAGTATTGCTAATATCACTATTTTGACTATAATCTTTTTACTGTTGTCACTATGACTAATATCACAGTGTTCACTATGACCACTATAGTCACTATCAATAATACACCTATTTTCACTATAGTCACTATCACTAATATCACTGTTTTCACTATAGTCACTATCACCAATATCACTATTTTCACTATTTTCTTTTTTAAACTGTTGTCACTATGACTAACATCACAGTGTTCACCATTATCATTATTTTCACTATTGTTAGTATTGCTAATATTTTTTTTTACTATTATCTTTTTTTTTTCTATTGTCACTATGACTAATATCACAGTGTTCACAGTGTTCACTATAACCACTATCGTCGCTATCACCAATATCACTATTTTCACTATTATCAGTATGGTCACTGATATTACTGTTTTCACTCTATCACTATGCTGCTATATCACCATTATGACTATTTTTGTACTGTCACCATTTTCACCATTTTTGACATCACTAATATAACTATTTTGATATCACTATTAGCACTGTTTTCACTATTAGTACTATATTTGATCATTATTATTTGCAATATATCTATTTTCTGCATTGTAACTTTGATCACAATTTTTTACTACTCACTTTTTTGAGATTATTACTATTATAGCTGTTCTCACTTTTCTCACTGTTTTCAGTTCTTTGACTTTGATCTCTATTATCGCTGTGCTTCTTAGTGGATTCTGTATTGAAAATGCACTGCAAAAACTGAGGCATTTCTTTTCTGAGCTGAGCCAGTCTGAACACCCCAGCATGTCGTGAGGACGTCGTATCGTGAGTTAGTCCATGATTCCCCTCCAGTGCTGCAGCGTTCATTAGAAAGGGAGTGTTACGTGCTCTGGGCCGCTTATAGTCTGTTTCAGAGGAGCGACTGCTTACCCCCTCATGTGGAAAAATATGTTACATTAAATAAACATGAAACATAAAACTTTTATGTAGGAAATTTCAGAAATAATTCATTTGTAAACAGGTTCCAAATATAAATTACTCCTCTTTCTCTCTTTGTATGTCTTTCTCTTTATCTTTCTCTCTCTCTCTCTCACCTTCTCTCTCTCTCACTTTCTCTGTCTCTCTTTCTCTGTCTCCCTTTCTCTCTCTCTCTCTCGCTGTATCTCTCTCTCGCACTCTCTCTCTCTCTGTCTCTCTCTCTCTCTCTCTCTCTCTCTCTCTCTCTCTCTCTCTCTCTCTCTATATATCTCTCTCTCTCACACAGTGATGCTGCTGGACACCACTGAATATACATCTGAACTTGGCTGGACAACATATCCTGACAATGGGGTGAGTTTCCATTTTTCTCCAAATTGTGAATTAGCTGAACGTGTTTGTTGTGTGAGGTTTGTGTTGAACGTGTTTGGTGTGTGAGGTTTGTGCCGAACGTGTTTGGTGTGTGAGGTTTGCTTCTCTTGTTTCAATGCTCACAGGTAATGGAATCCTGTGGCACTCATGACACACTCTCAAACCATGCTGAGGTGCTCAGTGAGCCTTTATTGACTTGCTCATGTGGTTTCAGACACTGTACGACTAACTGGAGCCTAAAGGCTTGGCTTGAAGTGTGTGACGTAGCTGGAAACACTAGTAGGTGTCTTTTGCCTCAAACATTTTTAGTCTAAAGTTATAGATCATGGGCAGAGCTGTCGTCTCACAGGTCCTGGGTTAGATTCCCAAGTGGGACATCCAAGGACTGTCTGGGAGCTCTGGTTTCCTCCCACAGTCCAAAGAAGTGAAATGGAGACGCTAAGTTGCTGATATTTGTGCATTTTGTGTCTGACTGCTGGGATAAGGGGCTCAGAAAATGGATGGATGTGTGTTTATAGATAACAGTGAATTGTAGAGTGTCAGAAACCACATAAACATGTCTATTCAGAATTCCTACAGAGCCTGTGAAAAACACTTATCCTCTGAAAATCCATTCCTGACAATAAACACCCCCCTGAACCTGATTCAGCCCCCACTGGACGAAAGGGCACCCACTCGACACTCTTGACACACTAAAACTGAGGAAAATTGACCTATGACTGAGGAAAATAAAGGTTGTGAGATCAAATGACCGCATTCATCATGTTTTGTGATCACTCTGACAGGCCTGTTTGCTAATGGGGGAGTTTCAGCTGGCATGGCCTGCTAGCCCCATTAGCTTCACAGTTCCAGTACAAAACTCGAGGGGGAGGGAGGCCGGTCGGTTTTTGATTGAACCATTGCTATCATTGGAAAGGACCATAAAATGCATGGCAGAGCTGTGCAAGAGAGTTTGTGTGTGTGTGTGTGTGTGTGTGTGTGTGTGTGTGTGTGTGTGTGTGTGTGTGTGTGTGAGCCTTGAAGGCCATTTTCCTCCCTGTTGACAGCTCACATTGTGACTAGGATATGCTTCCGTGACCCAGGGCTCCGAGAGAGCGGAGGAAGAATGAAGAGAGGGAGAGATGAGAGTTCATCATTAACCCTTTCATCTCACGCTCTCTCCACTCACTCTCGCTCTCTCTCTCTGTGATCCACTGCCTCGTTCGCCCTAGAGCGTCTCGCCGACCTCTGACTCGCTGACTTGCAAGAAAACAAGCTAGAGGAGCTCAGCACTCATCCAGCTACTGCCCCCCCTCTGTATCTTTATGTCTCTCTATCTGTCTGGATTAGTGCATACAACGCAAAAGTCATATTGAATTTCTTGATATTTTCCAAATATGTCATAATATCACAGCATTGTTGGCAGTTATGAAGTAAGGAAGTCATTATACTGTATTACAGTCACATTTCCAGACATTTAGTTATTCGTTTAGTTTTGTTTAATAAAAATAACTCAATTAAAATGACAACCACATCTTTTAGAGGGCACAAACCCTTTTCTGCGATTTTAGTGAATGGTTTCATTTTGTTTTATGCTGAAGTCAGCAAGTAAACAGAAATGGAGCACTAAAATGTGCGGAAGTGAAGTAGAGGGTTTGTACTTATATGTCAAACCAATAATCTTTTTGCTTTTGACTGAACAAAGACTATATAAGAGTGGGTGTGTTCAAGACAGGGCAAAATATCAGTACTGGGATTATCTTGCTACAGATTATGATTGTAATGGCTCTCAGTACATTAAAGGGCCCATGTCATCTCTTTTCTGTGTGTTTAAGGGTTGAACGGGTGTAAATATTGTCTCAAACTTTCAAAATATATGCTCACACACGTCCATACAGTTAATAAATGAAAAGTTAGCAGCAAAAGCATCCCATTTCAATGGGCTTTTGTGACATTTTTTCACACATTTAGATACAGTCTTATGCAAACGTTTGGCCACCCCTTGACAAATAACAGATTTTGGTGATTTTGTATTTGTAAAGATGTTAACACAGACTCTCTAGGAAATGGGAAAAATACACAATATTTTCAGCAAATGCATAGTCACTTTTTCTGAAGTAAACTGAACAAAAATAAAACCTTATTTTGGCACTGTGCAAAAGTTTGGGCACCCTAAGAGTTCCAAAGTCTCAGATTCTTTTTACAAGGTTTGAGACCTTATTTAGATCTGATGCATGGCAACAGCTGTCATTAGTAAATATCAGCTGATGCCAATATCAAAGCTTTCTAGATACTCTGACTCTTCAACCCTTGTGCACACACTTGCGGGCACTCAACAACCATGGGTTCCTCTAAGCAGGTGCGTAAGATTCTGAAAATGAAAGTTACTGATGCCCACAATGCAGGAGAAGGCTTTGAGAAGAAAGCAAAGCGTTGTCAGCTTGCAGTTTCCACAGTGAGAAATGTAATTAAGAGATGGCAGTTCAGGAGAACTGTAGAGGTCAAGATGAGATTTGGAAGAACAAGAAACCTCTCTGAGAGAACTGCTTTTGAGCTGGTCAGAAAGAACTATTAAAACCCCCATTTGACTGCAAAAATACCTGCAGGAACATTCAGCAGATCCAGGAGTGGGGTGCACCTTTCCACTGTGCAGCAAAGCTTGCAGAGACAAGACCTTCATGGAAGAGTCAGCAGAAGAAAACCTTACATGCATCCCTCTTACCCCCTTTATAAAATTCAATGTCAGAAGTGTGCAACAGAATGTCTACAGAAGTCTGATGCGTTTTGGAAACAAGTGCTGTGGACTGATGAAGTTAAAATAGAACGGCATGTATGGAGAGGAGCAGCATTTCATGAAAAGAACACCTTGCCAACTATTAAACATGGGGGTGGATCTATCATGCTTTGGGGTTGTGTTGCAGTCAGTGGCACAGGAAACATTGCATGGGTGGAGGGAAGAATGGATTCCATGAAATACCAGCAAATTCTGGAAGCAAACATCACACCATCTGTAAAAAAAGCTGAAGCTGAAAAGAGGATGGCTTCTACAACAGGACAAAGATCCTAAACATACCTGGAAATCCACCATGGACTACCTCAAGAGATGCAAACTAAAGGTTTTGGAATGACCTTCGCAGTCCCCTGATTTAAACATCATTGAAAAATTGTGGATAGAGCTTCAGAGCTGTACATGTAAGACGACCAAAGAATATTAGAGAACTAGAAGTCTTTTGCAAGGAAGAAAGAGAGAAAATCCCAGTCCAAGAACTGAAAGACTTTTAGCTATAAAAAAGCGTTTGCAAGCTGTGATATCTGCAAGAGGAGGTGTTACTAAGTACTGATTATGTGAGCTGCAATGCAAGGCAGCCAATCAGAACAGAGATCATTTCCATATACTGGTCTTAACGGCACACCCTGTTTAATTCTAAGGGATAAATAAACATAGTTTGGAAAATGGTGTAAGAATGAATTATATTTAATCATGAACTACATTTCTGGTTCACAAACCTGCATAAATGTAATGGAAAATGTAGAATATGACACCTTTAAAAACATCTCGGCCAATCAGTGTTAAAATGATTAGACTTCTGTTGGATTACCTGAAGATCTCAATTCATCAGAACACCCAGTAACTCGCCTAGAGCTGTGATTGATCACCCTGTCAAAGACACTGTGATTGGTTAGAGGCTCATTTGCATATTATAGCTTTCTGCAATGAACTGGTCCCTTTATCAGACCAATAAATACAACATCAATCACAAACTTCACCACAGTTTGATTCAATTTGGCTATGTTGATTTGGAAAAAAATAAATGCATATTTATATTCTAATGAATTGATTCTGTCATTTATTCTCTTATCCCATTTGCTCTGTGTGTCTGATGATCTGTCCATCTGTGCTTCCCTGATTCTCTCTCTCTCTCTCAGTCTGTCGGCTCACTTCTTCCACATTTCAGCTCCCTTTCATTTTAATCAGTTGAGTGAAGGTCCTGCGCCGCCTCCCTTTCTCTTTTACATCCTTCCATCCATTTATTTCTCTATCCACTCCGACTTGCGTGCGGTTGGTTATGCGGAGATTTGGTGTATTTCTGGAATTTTCAGCTCCGGTTACATCACATCAGGGAACGGCCCGAGGTGTCCTGAGATCGTATGCCGACAGGCCGACGCACAAACTGGCCCAAATCCCCTGCCTGCGATTTATTTGTTTGCCCTGAGGCCGACTTGTGACATTTATGTGCCTTTATGTGCCAAAAAGGGTTATGATTCATTTTTACACGACCTCCCTTCAGCTCATAGAATTAAACACGCTGCTCCTTTAAGACTGGAACATGTAAATGAACTCTAATCGGCCACCCTGATGTTATGATCCATTCAGTAGCGTACGACAGCACACCCTTATAACATGGTGTGTGTGTGTGTGTGCGCGTGCGTGAGTGCGTGCGTGCGTGAGTGAGTGAGTGAGTGAGAGGGAGAGAAACACTGTTAGCATTAGCGGTTAACATTACTGGTTAGCAGTAGCAGAGTGCAAAGACTCGTACACAAAAGATACATTGAAATAACTCTCTCCTCTCTCTATGTTTAGACGGGGCACAGTTTACTAATACTAAATAAACTGAGATAACTTGAAAATTTAGGGGTGGGGGGGGGTTAAAACACTATAATAGCAATGACAAGACACAGAGCAGGCACGCTGCTTCTTCTTTTTGTTTTTATGGTGGTTGACAACTTTTCAGTGAGTTACAGCCACCGCTGGGCTGGTGGTGGTAATACAGTTCGGTTCTCAAAAAAAAGTGAGGATATTTGCAGTTTCCATGTTATTGTAGGGATTTCCACGTAAAACAATGAGTTTGATTCTTTAAAAAAATCTGCGTGTGACTGAATCCGTGACTCCTGATCCGCGCAAAACTGGGGGATTACTGTACTGTATATTGGGCAGCATAGTGCATTAAAATATTAGCACCTACAGTGTTGCTATGCCAACCTTGTAGCTCTGAATACTAATTTAGAGACTTTTCTCTCACAAATGTTTGTACTGCGGCCCCACGGCGGTGCAGTGAGCAGAGTGGGGGGTTTGAATCCGGGTCCTGGTTAACATTAGCTTAGTTTGCTAGCAATGCTAAAACAGCATAGCCAAATATTTCTGACCATGCATTTTTATTACATTAAAAACAATAGTAAGTAAACTGTTTTCTTTTTGTCTTCTCTTCTCTCCCCTTCTTCTCTCCTCTCTACTATCCTCCTTTCTTTTCTTCGCTTCTCTTCTCTCCTCTGTCCTCCTCTCGTATTCTTTTCCCTTTTCTGATCTCCTCCCCTATCCGCTCCTCTCCTCTCTTCCTTCTCTCCTCCTCTATCCTCTCTTCTCTTCTCCTCTATCCTATCCTCACCTCTCTCCTTCTCTGCCTTCCTCCTTTCTTCTCTTCTCTTCTCCTTTTCTCCTCCCTCTCTTTAGTGGGATGAAGTGAGTGTGCTGGATGATAAGGGGAGACTCATCCGGACCTTTGAGGTGTGTAATGTCAATCAGAACATGCGTGTGCAGGATAACTGGTTGGCCACGCCCTTCTTGCTCCGGCAGGCGGCGCCGCGCATCTTCATCACGCTGCGCTTCTCTGTGCGGGACTGTTCCAGCCTGCGCTCGCCTTCACCCACCTGCCGGGAAACCCTCACACTCTACTACAAACAGGCCGACTCCCAAAGAGAGCTGGAGAGAACCTGGGCTGCTGAGGTGAGGAGCACCTTCTGCAGACTCTCACACAATCCTCACACACCACTCACACACTCCTCACACACCCCCTACCAGACCCCTCACACATTCCTCACACACTCCTCAACCCCCCTCACACACTCCTCACACAGCCCCTACCAGACTCCTCACACACACCTCACACACTCCTCACACACTTCTCAACACCCCTCACACACTCCTCATACACCCACTACCAGACTCCTCACACAGCCCCTACCAGACTCCTCACACACACCTCACACACTTCTCAACACCCCTCACACACTTCTCAACACCCCTCACACACTCCTCAACACCCCTCACACACTCCTCATACACCCCCTACCAGACCCCTCACACACTCCTCACACACCACTCACACACTCCTCACACACCCCCTACCAGACCCCTCACACACCACTCACACACTCCTCATACACCCCCTACCAGACCCCTCACACATTCCTCACACACCACTCACACACTCCTCATACACCCCCTACCATACCCCTCACACATTCCTCACACACTCCTCAACCCCCCTC
>JBBJLR010044471.1:0-12002 GCA_037577145.1 Brachypetersius gabonensis
CTCAGGCCTTTGTGACTGATCTGGCCTTGTGATTGGACCAGACTGTGAAAGGTGGGGGTCAGTCTCCCCTTTGCTCCTTGAGCATATAAGCCACTCAGATGGAGAGAGCAATGAACTACAGAAGGGCAAGAAAGAAGGACTGGGCTAAACTTGAGCAGGGGGAGCGAGAGCAAGGGCTAAACAAGACCGGAGCTGGGGACTGAGCCAAGGGGACCGGCAGAAGAGCTGAGCAGAACCAGACCAGAGAACCTGAAGTCCAGACTTCACAACTAGCCATCCGCCCATTTTCTTCATTTTCTTCACCTCTGAAGGATGCTCCCCCCTGCTTCATCCACCTCTGAAATGCAACCATCTTCAGCTTCAAGGCAGCGCCAAAACTTCTGAACAACTTCTTCAACTCTTCTCTTCCATATCAGTAAATAAAAACTTGGTGCAAGGACAGATTCAGGGTGCTAACCTTTGTTAATTACTAAGTTGTGTTGTTTCATGAAGCTCGCTGTTCCGGGATTTTCAATAACTTGCAATACCAATACCATCATTCATTTCATCTCATTCATTTTCAGTTGTGTGTTATGTTGTCCCGTGTAGAATGAATGTTGTCTTAAAAGGGTGACAAGTATTTCAGCTTCTTGGCAGAAAAGTGAAGTCACTTCTTCGCTAAGATAACGTTACTGCATTCTTAAAATTAATAATAACTAAATTGTTCCCTAATTCCCCTATTTCAAGCAAAACTCTTTTTAACTGCGCAATTAAGAAGAGCTTTCTAAGGTTAATCGCTGTATCCCGCCTGAACTAGTTTGCTGGATGAACAGTTCATGCTGATACTTAATAAATCATGCTTGTGATAATACATTTATTAATGAATAATAAAATAATAATTGATTAGTAACTAATCAAGTGGTTATTAATCATTAATTACTAAATTAATGAAAATACAGGTGAATCAGCCTTCTCTGATTCTGGTGGAGAATTTAAATTGAGCTAAAACTTTCCCTTACAAAATTTTATTCCAAATCTTAACGTGTTCCTACACCTTATACTGGTGTTCATCTAACTCCGTTTAATGCCAGACTGCAG
Organism: Brachypetersius gabonensis; assembly: GCA_037577145.1. Lineage (NCBI taxonomy): Eukaryota > Metazoa > Chordata > Actinopteri > Characiformes > Alestidae > Brachypetersius > Brachypetersius gabonensis. Next base: position 1,078 of record JBBJLR010044471.1, read on the forward strand.
CCCATTGTGTAGTTTTATGTATTAACCTGTGGGGGCAGTAATTATTCTCTCTAGATTGTTTACATGTAGGACATCTTGATTTGTAGTTCTACATTGAAAACATTGTAGTTCTACATTTAAAACAAAGTTGTATCCTTTGTTAAAACTTACAATTGACATTATTGTTTTAAAAGTCTTCCTGATACGGCACCATTGGCAGGAGTGGATCATCCCCTTCAAGTCAAAAGGACACTTTTTGTGCTTTTTGAAGACGTGAAGATTTCCGCAGAAGTTCTTTTACTACACTCGCATGTCAGTATCTATTTTTGATTGTCTGCTGCGCTTGATACAAAAGAACATTACACGGCAACTTTTACCGTCCATCCACTGAGAAGGCATTAACTTTTAACAAGCCTTCTATGGTCAAGGATAGATGAAAATCTGTGGTGCAAACTGCTTGTGGCTGAAAGCAGATGGAGAAAAATGTGTGTAGCCATAATTAGCTAAAAAATAAACACAATTTTCACCTTCAGAGCTTGGACAAAAACCATGGGTAAGGGGTTGATACAGATATGTGTGGAGACATACAGTCTTGGGAACCAGAGAAAATTCAAATCAACCGAGATGGCTAGCATTTTGGCCAATTAATAATCATAACAAATAAATAAATTTACATCCAGTTGCCTTGACACTATTTTAAGATACTTTACATACGAAGTCAAGCAAAAATAATTGGCTATAATATATAATTGCTTTGATTAACAGCAAAAGTTTAATGGTACTAGTCATTCTATTGTGATCTCCCAAAATAATGAATTGTGGCAAAGTTTGTTTATGAGGTTTATAAGGAGGTCATATAGGATGTAAATCTGTAACAAATAAAAATACATGGTTTTATGTAAGGCTAATAGAAAAAACTAATAGAAGTCCCAATGATACTTCAATCTTTTATTTAGTATTTCAAATGTGCAGCTTAGTGTCTATTTTCATAATATACAATTAAAGGTTTGAGGTGGTCAAGGGTGTCAGCATGTACATGTTCTGTCATAGAAAAGCAAAACAATGACAATGATGTATTTGAAGACAAGGAAGTGCCATAGTGAGCTAGATAGAGCTGAGCCACAGAAACATTCACACACACACACACCCTATTGGGGGACATTCAAGCAGTTTTGTAGTTCAGCTCAGCTGTAGGATCCCATACCACACTGAGATACTAGAGCAGTTCAAGGGATTAAGGCCCCCTTCTGGTGCCAGAGTTATCCAAAAAGCATTGTGGCTTGCTGACTGGCTTTAAATCTCAAATCCAGCTGTTGCGCTAGAAGTGGGAACTTGAATGTAGGTGTCAAATACAGTCTGGCAAACTTTGGCAAAATGGAAACTTGGAGATTAAAAACCAACAGAAATTCTAGCCACATGTATGCAGTTACTGTAGTTACTGTGGGAGAAATTATTGTATAAGAGCCTGAAGAATCGCTGAAAGCGATTAGGGGGATGGTGGTGGCCAAGTGGTAGGATACTTGCCTCCGAACCAAAAGGTCACAGGTTCGAATAATACCTCCAACACCACCACTGGGTCCCTGAGCAAGACCCTTAACCCCAAGTTGCTCCAGGGAGACTGTCCCCTGTAGTTAGAGAGTGGAAGTCGCTTTGGATAAAAGCGTCTGATAAATGTAAATGTAAGCCAGTGGTAGCCTGTCCATTGTGGTGTGGTCTTTCACAAAGGGAACATTTCAGCTCGATGTAAGTTGCCATAGTAATGGACAACAATAAAAGCACATACATTTCAGTCTTCATTATTCCTAACTTTTAATTCAAATAAATAAATGAAAAAAATATTTTGCATAGACATTATGTATTGAGTACCATCTTTTTGTGAACAAAATAAAATGTCAGATTTTCAGACCTGTCAGAACAGAAATATATTCAATAATCGTGCAATTTACTACTTACAGGTTTAATGCTAATGATAAGGTTTGCATGCTATAATACCTTTACAAGCCAAGGGCAAATGTTTGTACAGAGCAGATTTTTCATAAATTTAAAACCAGTTTTATATCTTTGTAAAATATCATATATATACACAGGACAGGCTTTGAGCACATAAGCTCCAGCAGCCAGAAGGTTTGCATACAAGATGCAGTTCTGGTGAAAAGAAGGAGGGTGGATAGTGGGTTTTGGTGTTTGGTGAAAAACTGCCACTCCAAGAAAACTCATGAGATTGTATTGGGCTTTGTGGCAGTGGAGTCACATTTGTGATGAAACTTTGTATGACTTCTGAATGACCCGCATATTTCTTGTTTATAGATGCAGCAATGAGGTTTCATAATAACAATAACAAAGGCATTACATCTGTTTCTTTTACATCAAGAATCAAAATTAAATAATATCAAAACACTGACAGTTTCATTACATCATTGAAATACAGCATGTTGTAATAAATAGTACACAATTTATGTTAAAATGTCAAAATGCCTGTTTTAAAATGGTCCAGTAGGTTACAATCTTTTGGGCCCTGCCCTCTCAGTGAGTTTCAAAAGTTAGGTGCCCCTCGGCTAGTCTATAGCACCCCTGCAAATTTACAGGTCAGAGTTAGTTAAAAATTAATGTGAATTCAGCTACATTTGTGTATATAAAATAATGACTGTATACAGTAAGTTTTTTTGTACTGTTGAGAGAACACAAAGAAAGTGCGTCCTACCACTGGTGAAATACCACTCTACTCAGAGGCAGGAGGTCTGAAGGTATTTATTTCTCCTTGCTGCTGAATGGCTGCTGCTCTATGATGCATCTCTGGCAGCTGCAGTCCAGCATTCCCGCATCAGAACAGTTTCCCATGTGGAGCTATCTCAAATGTTTCTCTGAGTGTTCTTGTGTTTTTTGTTTTGTTCTTCTTGAAGGCCTGTATTTTTATTACTGTCAGTTAAATTAATTTATTACTGTATTTACCCTGCTTATACCAAAGAAAACACAACTTCATGAATCACATGAAGGCCAACTTCATCTCTGGATTAGCGTCCCTCCATGCATTCCACTTTTTGGCCCTCACTGGATCACACCAGAGTACACGACCACTCCAACAATAACTTCATTAATAACCTGGATGTCTTTCTGAGTTCATTTCCAGATGATGACTCACCGCTCATCCTCCTTGGTGACTTCAATCTCCCAAGCAACAAGATACAGACCTGCGGACTCGCCATGCTCCTGTCGTCTTTTGGCCTGACCCTTGGTGAGTCTCTTACAAAGACTTACAAAGCAGGCAACACTCTGGACTTGGTATCCTCTAGATCACTTCCCACGTTCATTATACTGTCTACTCCTTTACATCTCTCTGACCATCATCTTCTATCTTTCAAATTCCCTCTTCAGATCTCCTCATCTCTTCCCCTCTGTGCAGCACCTATGTCTGCCCGCAGGAATGTCTCTTCTTTATCTCTGCCCTTGCTCTCCTCAACTGTTCTATCCTCTTTACCTCTTCCAAACTCTAACCCCACTCCATCTTTTGTTGAATCCACCACCTTCTCTTATCTTTCCACAGCTCATTTAACCAACTCTGTTCCTTTGTCTTCCAGACCGAAGCGCTTCTCCCCCCATCTCCATGGCTGTCTGAGGTCCTGCCAAGCAACCAAAGGGAACTCAGAGCAGCCGAGAGAAGATGGAGGAAAATGCTTGAGAACAGTAATCTAATCTTTTATTGCTCTCACCTATCACATCTCCTATCATAACTGCATACATGTGGCTAGAATTTCTGTTGGTTTTTAATCTGCAAGTCTCCTTAATGACTGGGCATGTTCCATCCACTTTCAAGTCTGCTGTGGTCACTCCGATCCTGAAGGAACCATCACTGGACCCTTCAGACATCAACAGCTACAGATCAGTATCCCTCCTCTCCTTCCTTTCTAAAGTCCTGGAACATGCAGTGTATAATCAAATCAACTCTTTTCTCTCCCTAAACAGCCTCCTGGAACCCCACCAGTCCGGGTTCAAGACGGCTCACTCCACAGGATGGAAACAGCTTTCCTTGCGGTCTCAGAAAAACTTCATGCGGCTAGAGCAGCCAACCTGTCTTCTGCTTTGATCCTCCTTGATCTCTCCGCTGCTTTTGACACAGTCAACCACCAGATCCTCCTCTGACCTCGGTATCTCAGGCACAGCCTGGCAATGGTTTGCATTATAACTCGATGACTGGAGGTACCAGGTAGTATGGCAAGTCACCCAGTCTGCTCCACGTAGACTATCCACTGGTGTCCCACAGGGCTCGGTCTTAGGACCACTTCTCTTTTCTCTTCATGCTGGTTCTCTTGGGCATGTAATATCTTCACATGGTTTCTTATATCACGTCTACGCTGATGATACACAACTTATTCTCTCTTTCCCTTCCAATGACAACCAGGCCTCAACCCGCATCTTGGACTGTCTGGCCAACATTTCCTCTTGGATGGTGGCCCATCACCTCAAGCTGAACCCCAGCAAGACTGAGCTCCTCTTCATCAAAGGTAGTCCATCACCAAGCCATGATCTCAACGTCTCATTAGGGAATTCGGCTATCGTCCCTTCTAAGAAGGTAAGAAATCTTGGTGTTACGCTAGATGGAGATCTGTCTTTCTTGCTGCAGGTTGACCAGATCTCTAGAACATGCAGATACCTTCTCTACAACATCAGAAGAATCCGAACCTTCCTCACCACAAAAGCTACACAGATTCTTGTCCAGTCCCTGGTAATTTCCAAACTGGACTACTGCAACTCTCTACTGGCTGGACTTCCACAGAAGGTAACCAAACCGCTTCAACTGATTCAGAATGCAGCTGCCAGGTTAGTGTTCAATGTTCCTAAGTTCACTCAAACCACACCTTTACTAAGGAACCTCCACTGGCTCCCTGTGGCTGCTCGTGTTAAGTTCAAATCCTTAACGCTTGCTTTTGAGGCTAAAAACGGACTTGCACCCCCATACATAACAACATTGATCAAACAACGTGTTACTTCTCGTCCTCTCAGGGCTTCAAGCCCAGCTCGTCTTGAGCCTCTGCCACTCAAGAGAAGAGGGAAACATGCGTCAAGGCTCTTCTCAGTCTTGGCTTCCCAATGGTGGAATGAACTCCCTCTTCCGATCCGATCAGCAGAGTCCTTCGCTATCTTAAAGCGTCGCCTGAAGATCCACTTTGGCGACTAACTATGTCCCTTTCCTACTGCTTACTTATTTCTCAAAAAAAAAAAATAATTTCCCTTAACTTCCCTAAGGTTTATGTATTGTTGGGTTAGATGTTAGCTAATTATTATTTGTTAGTTGTTTTATAGATGCTCTGACTGCAGTATCTTGGTTAAATAGTTGACACAGATTTAAGCTGTTTTCAGGTAAGAAACAGTTGTGGACTTCTTAAGCACGGATGTATGTCGCTCTGGATAAGAGCATTAGCCAAATGCTGTAAATGTAAATGTAAATATATTTTACATTCTAGCACTTTTTTGTGCTAGGACAACCCTTCACTATCCTATGTACTTTAACATGCACTGCGTAACATCTTCAGTATCTGCGGTAACTGGTAACTGAGGGACAGTAGGAGACAAATAATGAGTTGATTCCTTGCCTTAACCTAATCCTAACCTTAACCTTACCCTTACCCTTAACCTTAACCCTAACCCTAACCCTAATCCTAACCCTAACCTTAACCCTAAACCTAACTGTAACGGTTACCAGTTAGCACAGATAATGGTGATGTTACGCAGTGTGAATTAAAATACATAGGGTAGTGAAGTGTTGTCCTAGTATGAAAAAGTGAAGTGTTGTCCTAGCGTGAAAAAAAACACTAAATTGTGATCACAGCACTATCACAACAAATTAAATCATATTTTGTGATGGCTGCACAAAAAGTTGTGATATCGGGATGTGTATTGCATGTCTTGCTAATAACAATGCAGTTACTGTTAAAAATGCAAATTTGAAGATTTGGATCATGACTTTTTTTTTTTTTGGGTCAAGTACTTTTACAACAAAAAAGTTCTGCAAGTTTTTAGTGATGAAAATATATACATATGAATTACACACAGATACACATATTAGAGACTATGATGATCATTCTATACTTAGCAACTTGAGGCCACCATACTGGTTGTCACTGTTATCCTGGCCAAGTTAAGGCTTCTTTGTTGGCACCAAAAATTGCATCCCAAAACTCCTAATGCCTAATCAAGGATTTCTCTCTGCTTTGTCCTTCAGCCTATGACCCAAAAATCAACTGACATACACCAGCTTTAAGGATGTATTCATTCTTTAAATGTGCTCAGAAGAATCTGGGAGCGAGGAAAGGGGATGGTTTCATAGTGGTGGATTATCTCTACCTCCTGTCACAACCCTGTCCTGTTGTAGATGAGGTGAAAGGATAGCACCAGTGCGGATCGCCATATTTACACTTAGAGTTTATTAACAATGAAAGAACAGAGCAGATCTGAAACGAGGCACGAAGGCCAAGTATAAATACACACCCAGGATGGGGAGCTGGAGGAGGCTAAGTGAGTGTATGCTATCATGGGGAACAAGAGGAGAAGGAAACTATAAATACTGAGGAAACGTGATATAGGACCAATGGGGTAACAGGCAATCACGAAGTGAGACAAGGCAGGTGACAGGAGGGCATAACAGATGACAAGACACAGGTGACACAATTAGAAATCAGGACAATCCATGGTCTCCAAGGCGGTAACTGTCCCTGTGAGACACAAGGTCACAGGCATGACCGTGACAGTCCACGCGCAACCCCGGGGCACTGAGGAGAAACTCCCAGCCCTACAGTCAAAAAATGGAGGGGGGAAGTACGAGGAATCAGTCCGAAGGACCCGCCAAGGTGGGGGAAGAGGAGGAGAAGGCGGTAGAACCCACTGCACTGGAGGCGAGACAAATAATCCACCAGGTGTTATGGCCAGAGGAGCTGGCAGTGGATCAGGAGCTGGACCATCTGGTGCAGGACCTGGTGGTGAATCAGGAACTGGACCACCTGGTCTGGGAACCGGCGGATGGTCAGGAGCTGGACCGCCTGGTACGGGAACTGGCAATGGATCAGGAGCTGGACCACCCGGTATGGGAACCGGCGGTGGGTCGTCTGGGCTGACTGGAGCGGCGGCAAAGTCATCTGGGCTGACTGGAGTGGCAGCAAAGTCATCTGGGCTGACTGGAGCAGCAGCAAAGTCATCTGGGCTGACTGGAGCGGCAGCAAAGTCATCTGGGCTGACTGGAGCAGCGGTAAAGTCATCTGGACTGACTGGAGCGTGAGCAAAGTCATTTGGACTGACTGGAGCGGTGGTGAAGTCATCTGGACTGACTGGAGCGGCGGCAAAGTCATCTGGGCTGACTGGAGCTGCAGCGAAGTCATCTGGGTCGACTGATTGTCTAGGAGGTCGCCGGAAGCATCCGAAAAGCCAGCTGAGGCATTTGTGAGGCCGGCGGGGTTGACAGAGAGGCTGGCTGGAGGTACTGAGACGTCGGCTGGTGCGTTCGGAAGGCCAACTGGAGTGTCTGGGAGGCCAGCAGGAGTGTCCAGAAAGCCTGTTGGGACGTTTGTGAAACTGGCTGGAGCAACTGAGAAGCCGTCTGTAGCGTTCGTGAGGCCGGCTGGAGAGACTGGGAAGCTGGCGGGAGCAACCAGGAAGCCGGCTGGCGCATTCGTGAAACTGGCTGGAGTGACTGAGAAGCCGACTGTAACGTTCGTGAGGCTGGCTGGAGAGACTGGGAAGCCGCCGGGAGCATCCGGGAAGCTGGCTGGAGCGTTCGTGAAGGCGAATGGGGCGACTGAGAGGCTGGCTGAGTCGAATCATCCCCTCCAACGTCACGGGAAGCGAGACTTGAATGAGCTCGTCCTGTATACGGGGGTCCAATCCCCCGAGGTACAGGTATACAAGAATCTCGCCACCCCACATCCCCCTGTCCATGAGGGCACGGAACTCCTCCGCATATTCACTCACCGGACAATCACCTTGCCTGATGTCAAAGAGTCTGGGTGAAGAGGGATCGTTGTTCCGGAGGTGAAGGCGGCTGGACTGGAGGGTTCATGCCGCACTGGTTCAGTGTGGAGAGATCCGTCCGTGCTCTTTCTTTTCTTTCTTGTGCTCCTTTTCCGGTTCTTCCATCTCTGAGGAGGTGAAAAAAAGACAGAGGAAATCTCTTTGGGGACTAGCTTCATCGATGGTTCCTCTGGGTGTCTGCTCCACACAGAGGTACAGTCCCTATCCTCTGAACAAATGGAGGGGTATCCCCCTGGTGGTCTCCACGGGCGTCCATCCCAGTCATAGAGGCAGCCCTCGTCCTCCGAACTTATGGGGGGAAGATTCTCCTGGAGTTTCCCAGGGTCACCCATTCCAGTCGTACTTAATATCTTCGTGCTCCGAACTAACAGAGTTACTTTCGTGTGTTCGGGTTGACTCCTCCAGGGAATCAGTGAGAGGAAGACTTGCGAGGAACCCACGGAGGTCAAAGGTCTCAACCCTACCTCTATTTGGTGTTTGGTAGCGTAGAGGTGGACTCAGATGCCAGAATCTTTTGGCCCGTGGTGCATCTTGAGTGATGATAGCACTCTGTCACAACCCTGTCCTGTTGTAGATGAGGTCAAAGGATAGCACCAGTGCGGACCGCCATATTTACACTTGGAGTTTATTAACAAAGAAAGAACAGAGCAGAACTGAAATGAGACACGAAGGCCAAGTATAAATACACACACAGGACGGGGAGCTAGAGGAGGCTAAGTGAGAGTATGCTATTGTGGGGAACAACAGGAGAAGGATGTAGTAGATGATAGAACTTCAATACCGTAATGTCGGTTCCTCTATTAGAGTGTATACGGTAGAACCGTTGAGGGGGTCTGCGGGGCATCTGTAGTGTGAATGGCGTGTTCAGTAAACAGAACTAACTTGGGCTCCGTGTCTCCGTGAATTCTTACTCCTACACAAATATTACAAAGGAAACTATAAATACTGAGAAGACATGATAAAAGACCAATGGGGTAACAGGCAATCACAAAGTAAGACAAGGCAGGTGACAGGAGGACATAACAGATGACAAGACACAGGTGACACAATTAGAAATCAGGAATATCCATGGTCTCGCGGCGAGAACTGTCCCTATGAGACACAAGGTCACAGGCATGACCATGACACCTCCACCTTCTAGTGGCTATTCCATTGGTGGAAATCATCATCTTGGATATTTCTTTTAATGTAATCTAATAAAATATTTTAAAATATTAAACTGGATATATATTGAAAACAGTAGTAGAGTGCAGTAGTAGTGTGCATATTATAAATTGTAGATTAATAAATTGCATATTGCACATTTCACCCAGTAATAATATTCTAACCCAAACATTGCACATGTTGCATCAGAAAAATTGCACTCAAAAGAAAAAATCCATGTAAGAGAAACTACCATGGTGTTTTTAATGTGTGTGTTTGTCTGTGTGTGTGTGGTCAAGAGCAAGGTCTTTGTTGTTGAGTCTGACAGTGGTTGGAAGGAAAGACCTGGTGGGATGGTGTTGGTGGGTCCAGTACTTGATGTACTGTAATGAAATGTATACATAGTTAAAGTCACCCAAGATTAAGAACAGGGCTTAAGGGTGTTGTGCCTGCGGTCTGAGCCAAAACAGTTCAAAAGCATTCAAAGGGTAATCCAAGCAGAAGTGTAAAACAAAGGCAGTCAACAGCAGTAAACGAGGAAATCTGGTCAGGTCACAGAAAGGGTAAAACAAACTCACCAAAGGAAAAATTCCAACCTCCGCCCAATTGAAAACAATGCCTGAATAAATTTTATTTGCCTCTATGGTCCCTCTGTAGAACTTGGTGAGGATTGGGGGTAGGAGGTGCACTCTCCTTAGTCTCCGCAGGAATTAAAGATGCTGAGGAGCCGTCGATGCTCAGCAGAGAGTGATCATGTTGTGCCCTTCTGAGTCAACAACCATCTCCTTTGTTTTCTCCACATTCAGGGACAGGTTGTTGGCTCTGCACCAGTCCGTTAGACATTGCATCTCCTCTCTGTATGCCACCTTGTAGTTCGCGCTGATCAAACCTACCACAGTTGTATCATCAGCAAACTTGAGGATGTGGTTTGAGCTGTGCATTGCTGCACAGTCGTAGGTCAGCAGCGTGAACAGTAGAGTGCTGAGCACACAACCCTGGGGGGGGGGGCTGTGTTCAGCGTGGTTGTGCTGGGGATGTTGCTTCTAATCCTGACAGACTGGGGTCTCCGTCAGTCAGGATTATGAACGACTATGAGCATGGTGGTGAATTCTCTTGGTAAATAAAATGGCCTACATCTAACAGACATAAACTCCAGCAGCGATGAGTAGTAACTCAAGATCAGTACAGCATTCATGCACCAGTCTGTGTTGATGTAAACACAATGCCCCCCTCCCCTTGCTTTATGGCTAAGAGTACCCCAGCTTGTTGCGAACTGGTGCTGCAGTTTATAGCTATCTTTTCCCAGAGGAGATGTTCAGTCCAGGTATTGGGTGTTTGTATTAATTGTATAAATTGTGGGCATCTGTCAGATGAGAGAGGACACCATGGAACCTGACTACTGTGTCAATCAGGGCCTCGGACATCTGGTGTACAGTGGGAAGTTATTCCCAAGAAGGGAGAAGGCCTGAGAGGAAGTCTAGTGCAACATGGGACCAGGAATGCAGAGAGGCTGAGACAGGGTGCAACAGCCCTTAAGGACATTGGGTTTCTGGCTGTTTGCAGCACAGGTTTCACAAGCCACCATATACTCCACTATGTTAGCTTTGCCGCGGGGCCACCAGAAGTGCTGCTTGATATTCTGAGGGGCTGACATCGTCCAAGGTGACTGACAGTAGAAAATTGTGAGCCCATGACAGGTGTCAGAGAGAATGATCAATTCCCTCGGACCGTTGACTAATAGAGTATGAGCCAGAGACCGGTCTTTTTACTCGCACGAGGGTCCCACG
>JBBJLR010044481.1:0-12002 GCA_037577145.1 Brachypetersius gabonensis
TAAAAGCAGTTTAGCACCAAACTTTGTGAAAACTAATATTTGTGTCATTCTCAAAACTTTTGGCCACGACTGTAGACTGTTGCACATCATAGCAGCCTTTCACACTATGATAGTTTTAAACCCATAATAACATACACAAAGAAGCAGCAGGCTATAGGCTATTGCACAGATTATCATGTATATGTGTGACTCAGGGAGGAGTTGTAGAGTCTGATGGTGGTGGAAAGGAAGGATTTTCTGTGGTGTTCTGTGGAGAACTTTAAGCTGGTCAGTCTGTGGCCAAAAGTATTTCTCAGTTCATTCACCACACTGTGGAGTGGGTGATCTTCATTGTCCATGACAGACTGAAGTCTAGACAATGTTCTCCTTCCAGCCAGTTTCCATGTTGTGCAGTTCCTCACCCACCACAGAGCCAGCTTTCCTGATCAGTTTGTTTAGTCTCTTCATGTCTGCCACTTTCACCACAGCATAGAAAATGGCACTGGCCACAACAGACAAAACATAAGCAACATGGTGTTGCCAACCCGGTCTCATGACTTTTCGTGTAGCCATCACGATGTGACTTCTGGTAAGCCTTAGTCTCGTCAGTTGAGAAGTCAGCCACCCAAATTTTAGGAAACACTAAATCTGTCCACAGAGTTTGTGAGTGTGTTTGGAGAGTGTGGTCGTTGTGTGCTGGTGCAACCCAGGTGTAGTGGAGCTATAATTAAGCAGGCTCTGGGTTGCTAGGTACCTAATGACATGTCCACCTGTCTTTAGTAATTGTCTGAGTAATCAGTGATTGTCTTCAAGTGTGATTGGCTGTGTGTGTGTTTAACACTTGGCTGAGCCAGAGATTCAGTGCGTGGTCACCCAATTGCACAAGCAAGGGGCTGGAGGTAAAGTTATTCAAGGACTTTGTAGAAACTGTATTACTCTGGTGTTTGCTGAGAACTGTGAAAGAGGAAATGTAATACTCTAGTGTGTGCTGTGTGCTTGGCTGTGGAAGAAAAAGCTAACATGTAATTTACAAGCAGACAGAAAACAATGAGGGGAACCAGGACAAGCCTGGAAGCAAAAGCTAAACATGTAGCTCTAAAATGGACTGATGTGTATACCTACAGGTTCTATCTCCCTCTTCTTCTGTAATCCTTACAAGTATGACGAGACTTGCCGCTGCCTCACGAAAAGTGAACTATCCATTCAGGTCTCACGTAACGAGAGGGGTGTGTTAACACTCCGGGACTGAGTGTTAACAGTACTTCGCCTTCTTGAGTTTTGAGTTTGTGTATTGTGAGCCTGGACTGAGATCTGTGAAAGAATCTAATACAGAAATCCTCTAAAGAAACAATATGTTGCTGGTTACTGTGTATTTCCCTCAGCCCCAGTGACACACAACATAAAATCTATTCAAACATGCTGCGATCACACTTTAGGCCTTTTTATGTGCTAGGCCAACATTTTATTACCCTATGTATTTTAATAAACACATAATTATTACTCTATGTATTTTAATAAACACATAACAATGGTCATTTTCCAGTGTAGGAATTTGCATTTAACAAAATTGTAAATCATTAATCTAACTAGTAACATTACACAATGTAAAAATGTAACAAGTGTAATACATGTATTAATTAAAACTATATCAATACAATTTGTTCAATGCACTGGGTAAAAAGAAATGCACTGGTTTGAACTCATGCGTGCATACATTACACTGTACTGAAAACAGCTCCATTAATGAGGGCAACAAGGAAGTTGTAATCAAATTCATCATTACATGCCAAGTTTCTTGAATTAACAAAGAGCTGAAGCTCATTTGCACACTTATGTGCAATTGGAAAGTGTTTCATTTCATCATGAACAACAGTAAGCCTAGGACTGGGACAGAAGTCAATTGCAGGAATTTTGCTGCTCCCTGTTGCAAATGCTAGGATGTGTCCAGCAGATAATGTCAGTAGAAAAGCTTCCTCTACCCTGGTGAGGTTCCGGCGACTGAGTTGCTCCTTCAGCTCCCTCTCTGAAGAAAAAGGAAATTATACAAAACAATACATAAGCAAACTTGTCTATTAGATATCTAGGACTATGTGTATATTGATTTCTCTCACACACATACGACTCCCACAATTTTCATGAATAAGTCTAAGCTTTTGGATGATGTACATGGACAATACAATATTGCCGAAAACTGATCTGATTAGTCTTAAGCTCCGACATTCAAATGGTAGGGTCAGAATTTGGCATAAACAACATAAACAGCATGGATCCATCCAGCCTTGAATCAATGGTTCAGGTTGGTGGTGGTGGTGGTGTAATTGTGTGGGGGTAATCCACTGTACTCCAATGGCCTCCACAGTCACCAGATCTCAATCCAATAGAGCAGCTTTGGGAAGTGGTGGAACGGGAGATTCGCATCATGGATGTGCAGCCGACAAATCTGCGGTAACTGCGTGATGCTATTGTCTCAATATGGACCAAAATCTCTGAGGAATGTTTACAACACCTTGTTGAATCTATGCCATGAAGAATTAAGTCAGGTCTAAAGGCAAAATTGGACCCAGCCCAGTACTAGCAAGGTGTACCTAATAAAGTTGCCAGTGAGTGCAAGATAGTGTTAGTTTGTTCTGTTACTTTTAAGTCTTTTTTGAGCCAGTATTTTTGTAGTGTTCCTGAGAAGAATTGTTACAAGGGCCAGATTGTGAAGGAATAGTGGTGAATTGGCAACAGGCTCATGGTGTTTTTTCACCATCATCAGTTAAGGCTCACTGATGCACGTGGGGAGCGAAGGCCTAATACTGAGTTGGTCCCCCTTTTGCTGCCAAAACAGCCCTGCACTGATGCACTGTGTATTCTCACACACTTCTGTCAGAACCAGCATTAACTATTTGAGCAATTTGAGCTACAGTAGCTTGTCTCTTGAATCAGACAACACGGGCCAGCCTTCTCTCCCCATGTCCATTAATAAGTCTTGACCACCCATGACCCTGTTCATCATTGTTATTTTTATATATAGAAACACATATGAAGAGCTCTCTTCCAAAATGGCATAAATCCATTATAATAGTTTTCAGGAAAAATATTTTTTTTTTACCCTTTACCTATTTTGTTAATATTTAATTTATCCTGTTAAAATGATTTGTTGGCTCAGTCTGAACATGTTGAACAATGCTTGATAATCAAACAACAGTATTGTTGATTGAGTAATATAAAAAATAAACTTTGAATTCATACTCACTCACTGGTGTTAGGCAACTGGCAATGAAGGCTAGTATTATCAATACCTCCCATGTCACGTTAGCATGCTTGTTTCCAGTGAAATATCACCACCTGTTTGATGAACCTTCTTCTTTTTTGTTGTTTTTGTGGTTTTCTTTGTCCAGTCGGTGTTTTCTACCTCCAGCTGTAGGTGTCACTGGCTCATCAATGCCATCAAAAGGGTTTAAAACACTCATTTTGAAGAGGAAACTAAACAAGATCACAACAAAACTATCGCCTCAGAGTGCCGCCAAGCTCGATTAAGTTGCGTGCGCATCAAATTCTGATTGGTCGAGAGTACATATCACGTTTTGCCAAAAAAAAAAGGTACAGCGCTCATTGTGGTTTGGATAGAAACGGCACCTTGCAGTACATCTTAAACAAGGAACTATAGCGATTTGGTATGAAGTGTTGATGGAGCAGTGAATAAGTTCACTGCATAGCAAAATGGCATGACAAACTCTTTTTTTTATTTGGCATTTATCGCATAGTGAAGACATGAACTATGTAATAACATGGAACCCAAAAATGAAAAAGTTTGATACTTAAGATTTGTAAAAGTAGCCTGGTTTCACCTTGCACACTATTGGCACTATCTTAACTATCTTCATGAGGTATGCTAATAGACAGCTTTTCAATTAAGATGTATGCTTTGTCAAAGGTTAAGGAATATGATGCCTTCTTAATGCACTTGAGGTCAGTTGTGTTGCTTACCTTGTACATACTGGAGAAACTCATACAAGGTTTTTTTTTCAGTAAGGCTAATACCTTCAAAGAAAAAAAATGTCTGTCATGCGTGCAATTTTCATCTAATTTAATGTACCGTTTGTGCTAGTTTGGCAATATTTATTAACACATACAAAAAGACCTTAGGTACACAATAGTTAACTAGTAATTCAAGGCTGTCTCACTGTGCAAGATGAAGAGAGACCTGAAAGTGTTTTTTGGATGTTGGATATAGTTAGATACAGCTGTGTTGTGGCAATGCAACCATATACAATAATAAAACTTGCAGCAGCTTCTTAGAGGTTTAATAGAGTTTGTAAGGTCACATTTCATTTTTAATGTCCTATTTTCAAGGACCTATTTTTTACAGGGCATTGTATTGAGCAGTACCAATGTCCCACAGTTCTCATATCTTAACAAATTAGTTATAATGGGGTGATGTATAACTTTAAAAACAACGACCTTATGGCTATTCGGAAAAAAATCATTATATACTCACCTCATAATGCTCTAAATTCGTGCCTTAATTCATCATAACAGCTCTGCCTTTGAATGAGGATATGAAAATGCATGGCATTTTTCACAAATGCATCTTTGTTGTCAAGGTTGACCGGATTTGGAAGACCACCAACTTGAAACCTCCATGAGTTGCAGGACTCCACTGTTTGATCCAACTCATCTTGAGTTGTTGCTTGATCAATCTAAAAAAATAAGGCAAACCTGATGAACATTCACCAAGCTGAATATAAATGTACCAGATAATAAACTAGAAGCTGGAACCACAACAATGTGCTTTGCACATTGGTGATGCCACCCCAATACTTCACCCTTCCAAATGCACACCTATAAATGCTTTAAACAAAGGTTAACAAAACTGTAACACTGTAACAAATGTGTTCAGATACACTAAGGATCAATGAGAGGGAAGAAAGTGGATCCACAAGAGAAAGTATTTTGCCATTATCTTAGACACCATGCAGGACTTTTTGGCAATCTAGTAGTAAGGTTGCAGACTGCAACCAACCTGAGCACCCAACCAACCCTCCATTTCCAAGCATGTATCAGAACCTATGATAACGGTCAGGTGCAATATCTGTCTGCAGAGCCATGACAGTGCAAGTGCTTTATGTAGCCTGACCCATTCCTAACCACTGTATTACTGGATTGGTAGAAAGTTTGCTGACATTTAAATCGCCCATAGGTGTGAACAAGAGCAAATACTTCTTTGTCTCTGTGTTAGCCATGCGATATAATGGTGAACAAGATTGACACCACTTCTCTATGACCCTTAATGAATAAGAGGTATAGATAATTAGAAGACGAATTGTCATAATAATTTTATATTTGGTTTACTATAATTAAAATATATTTTAACTATAGGTAGGATACTTGCCTCTAGACCAAGAGGTCATGGGTTTGAATCCTACCTTCAGCACTCCACCACTGGGTTCCTGAGCAATACCCTTAACCCCAAGTTGCTCCAGGGAGACTGTCCCCTGTAGTTAGGGAATGGAAGTCGCTTTGGATAAAAGCGTCTCGTAAATGTAAATGTAAATGTAACTAGCTAAAAATAAATCTTCCAATAATAACATTGTTATTATATTATTAAATTATACATGTAATGTAAGTTGTGAATAAGAAGTGAATTCTCATAAGTTTTCAAACTACAGAGTTATAGTCAGGGATCAACCCCAAAAATCGCAAAAAAACAAACAAAAACAAAAAAACCCCAACAAAAACACAATCAAAAAACCCACGACAACACAACTAGCATTATATAGTCTTTGGCCGCCCTCCTCACTAAATATCATGAGCCATTGAAAAACCTTTCACATTCGACCACAAGTCACAAATTATTGTTACATCAATTGAATTCCAGTCAGAAAACCAAGCTACTTAATTTGACAGACTTATTTCCACATTCTGTGTGGACATTCACTTAGCCTCCAATTTCTGCAACCAGGGTGCACTATAGGCTTCTTGCTACTCACAACCATAAAATACCTCTCTATAATGACATTATAATGAATATAATGACAATCAAATGTGTGATAATTCATGAAAGGAAATCTAGACAAGTATAAATGAAATGTGTCCAAACAGACTTCAAGCAGACAATGAAAAAATATACTAAAAACATCTATGCTTCCATGGTGACAGCAGCATGTCCACAAAGGAGAATAATCAGGGCTTAACCACCATTCACACTAACATTTATACCTATGGACATTTTATAGTAGCCTGTTGACCTAATGTGCATGTCTTTGGGCTGTAGGAAGAAACCCATGCAGGCATGAAGGGAACATATAAACTCAACACAGAAATACCACTGTCAGCCTCCAGGTTTCAAAAGAGAACCTTCTTGCTGAGGCAATAGTGTTAACCACTGCACCCTGATGCCATCCCCAAACATTTCTATTAATGTTTAACAAAGCCATTATTGCAATGGCTAATACTTTAATCTTCCTTCCAGTACTGAATCCCTCTTTTCAACCCACTAATCATGAAATGCATTCTCAAGCCAGTGTTTTTTTTGTATTGTACTGGTTTGGAAAAATATGTACATATGAAGTGCTCAGTCTAGGCTTACAAAACACAATGATTAATAGTTACAGGTGATTATACAAATAAGGATTCTATATTCCATTTCTGCTAACAGATCAACCTTAAATCCTACACAAGATCAAAAGCAAAGGCAGTAAACAACTGGAACTAACTTTTGACAGCACAAGGTGTCAATCCTTAAACAACCTACTCCACTTCAATAACAAAGTTTAACTATATACAACTCTTCCAAAAAACAAACTATCATATTAGTCAAAATATACAAAAATGTCAGATTGAAAATCTGTCTCCTGTCAGAAGTCTACCACAGGAGGTGAAAGTAGTGCTGGCGGTTCATCACCCTGAACAACAATGGTGGCCAACATCTGTCCAATGGTCCGATACACACCCTTCTGCACATGAGAAATGTTCATTCTTGGGATAAATCCATTCAGGGACTCTGTGGGAAGAGAGTCACATGAAAAGTAAAATCATCCCATTGGTACAGCCAATACTTTGTAGTGTTCTTGAGTTTGAAAAAGGCACTATAAAAATAGAACATTAACACTATCATTACACTCCTGAACAAAATCTTAAGACAGGGGGGAAAAAAAAAAAAATTTGCATTTTGCACTAGCGGATAGTAACCAGGTTGTAAGTAATGTTTCAAAATGCAAAACGAAGCATCAGGAGCAAGAGACAAAATAGAGTAGGCAATTTAATGAAAACAGGGTGTGCATCAGCTGATCAAAAGTTTATGATGGTAGCGTTACAAAGGTCAAAAACTTCGTAAAACTTGGCTTTCAAGTCACTGTTCAGGCATTCACACTGTCATGACCTACTGATGGCAAAGGCAAAAAGATTTTCTTTCTTTGAATCTGGCAGGATTCTTCTCTATCGCTATTACTGTAGCCATCGCTGCTGAGGTTGGACACAGTAAGACAGTCAATTTAAATTTTTAGGGTTATGGGACAAATGATACTGAGGTTTATAGGACAAAAAAAGCCAAGTGATAGTTCCCAAAGAATTTCACCTACGCTGAGCCAGAGGATCTGATGGACTGTCTGTGAAGACACAGGCCGCTCCTCGACCCAAATTAAGGCCCTTACTGATGCTCATTGCAGCCCAATAACCATAAGACAGAATCTGCCAGAGAAGGGCTTAAACAACGAAAAAAACATTTTCAAAGGCCATGTCTCCTTCCATGCCACAAACGTGCTTATTTTGACTTTGGAAGGGAGCACCAAACACTGAAAGGTGGTTTTGTTCTCCAACAAGAAAGACTTAACTTGAATGGTCCTGATGGCTTCCAACATTAGTGGTGTGGCAATGAGCAGCTAGGAAAGAGAAGAAAATCCAACAACGCCACTCTGGGAATTTGACCCAGAGAATTAAGTAATTATATCCCTATTTGAAAATACAAGGACACAGATTCAAAATCACTACACATGAGACGTAAATCCCAAGAACACTTCTTTTATTATATCCAGTAAAAGATATAAAACACTAAAACCTATCCTAAAAGAGCATTGTAGAAAATAGAGACAGGAAAATATCCTGGAACTAGCAGGCGAGTTAGGGGTGTACATTCCACGGCTTGTTCACCCTCATATGCACACACACCAAGACAAAGTGAAAGCCACCACCACACCACACAATATAGAGCCAATTAAATACCACCACCCAATGTCTATTCTACCAAAAGAATAGAGGTAGCTCCAGGGTCTGCGCACTGGAGAAAACACAGAAGTAATAATAAAAAATAAAAATGATAAAAAAAAAGGTCAGGATGTGCTACCTAACCAATAGCCACAGCCACTGTATCTGAATAAAACAAATTAATACATAACAGGTCAACCAAAAAAAACAGTAAACATAACTGAGGAACAAAACTAACCAACTAAGATTCTGATGGGCAAACAAAGTGTTTCACAAAAGTCATTAACTAAGTAAAAACCCAGTCAGCATAAAAGAAAAAGAAAAAATAACATACAACCAACAAACTAAGTAAATTAAAGAAAAATAAAACACAAATCACCAAAAGGAGACAAAGCAGCCAATCAGCAAAGCAGCCAAGCAGCTGAACAACCAATCAGCAATGCAGCCAGACAGCTGCACAGCCAATCAGCAATGCAGCCAAGCAGCCAAACAGGCCGGTAAAACAGGCCGGTGAAACAGTTCAACCAGCCAGAAGAAACAGAAAAACAAAACAGTAGCACTTGTGTGGGCATGCAGCCCAGCCGATAGCCTCCACGGAATGATCCAGGAGCACTCCACACCGGGTCACGGTCCACTGTAAGTGCAAAGAATTATAAAACATACACACGGAAAAAAAAAAAAACGAAAAACTGAGACAAAAAGAAAACATACCTGGTCTTAACCCGGGAGATAGGGAATACGGGCCTCTTAACAGGAACAGCAGGTACCACAAAGTATAGTAACCCTTTCAAGCTGTAAACATGGACCCAGCCCTTGTATCAAAACCTTCCCTTACCTACGGCACTGGAGACGCACGCAGCCACTTAACCGGGGGAGCTGTATGCTCTAAAAAGAAAACAGACAGTAAATGAAAACTCGCTCAAGGAAAAGAGAGGTTGGCGTGAAGCCCACGAGGTACGAACCTACCGGAATCCCGGAAAGCCACATCACCAGGTGAGAAGGCGGTACCCTGCACACAACTGGCTCAATGACACAGAAGGGCTTATATCGCCATACCAGCTGCGCTAATTACCACCTTGCCCTAATTGCTTAGCAAGGTGAGCAGGTGGTAATAGTTCCTCTCACTACAATCTAAGCCCGGGTTCTTGCATCGTCGTCCCGACGATGAACTAACCAGGGATAAACCCACCACCTACTGCCAAGGTCTAACCATAGCCACCATAACATGGGACACAGGTCTGGGAAAGTCCACAGTTCCCAAGGCAGAACCCCCAACTGTTCTTAGACGACAATGAGGATTAATATGTTGGCCTGCAGTGAGTCTCACAGTTCTTCGTACCCCCAACCCACTAGTACTTGACTGATCGATCAATCGCCTGGAACCTAATGCATCACCAGTGCACCTTACAGCCTACTCTCCTAAAGCCGTATCACATTGAGTTGAAATAAGAGATGGCTGAAACTAATCCGCAACAAAAAGTTACAAACACCTTGGCACAGACACACTGGCACCCCTTAAGGCAGGTTGACTACCACTGGCCAAATTCAAGATAAAAACAAACCAGCAAGCACCCGACAGCACACCCAAGGATTCCTCAATCCAAGGCAGTGGACAGGCATCTTCACGGGTTGTACTATTTAGCTGCCGATAGTCCATGCACAAGCGCAAGCTACCATCCTTCTTAACCAGGATAATGGGAGATGTGTAAGGACTGCAACTTTCCTGAATGACCTGAGCCCCAAGCGGCTGTTGATTATGTGCCTTGACGACCTCATGTTCAGAAGGAGTGCTACAGAATGGGTAAGTAAATTAATCTGCTCTTGTTGCCGTTTCAAAACTTCTTTCAGCTCTATAAACTCTGAACTTGATGCTGTAATACCAGGGACTGAACTTGACTCACCTTGCACCCCATATGATATTCCATATGCAGAGGGGACAGACTGGCTTCGACCCCTCCCACTAAAGGGCCTACCTTCATGTTCCCATCTAACAGCTTCCCCTCAAACATCTAATAACGAGTTGTTTCAACTCCCGACAAAGTGCACAATCAACAACATCTTCCACAAACTGATCCGGTAACATCACCTCATAATTAGGTACAGCATGGGGTCAAGTCTTACCTATCAAATTCATTAAAGCTATGGAAAACTCCAGCAGCCTCTCCCCTTCCTGTTGTTTCCTAGAAAAGAAAGCTTCCTGCAACAACACAAGAGACTGAGAGCAACCATACATCTCACGCAATATAACCAATACTTTTTCTGGATAACCCCGTTCCACACCCAGGCAGTATTTAATCTCTTCCCTGGCTTCCCCTTCTAAATTATAAAAGGAAAAGAGCTTAATCGGCAGGGGACAGATGACGAGACCACATACAAGTTTGCACTTCTTCCTCGCACTCCTCAAAACTCACTCCAGACCTACCACTTCCTGTGTCTAGGAATAAAGACAAAAAATTCAGTAAAAGTATGACTATCAGAGTCCGGTGGGAAGGTGACGGGATAACAAAGGGACCTGCAACTTCTACCCGCTCTTGACGCAACCGGTCATCATCTGCTTTGAGCTGTTGCATTTCGTCATCCATAATCCCCACAGACAAGCACATGGACCCAGCCCTTGTTACAAACATACATGAAAAGATACAGCCACACTGTATCAAAACCTTCCCCTTCCGCTGGAGACGCACGCAGTCACTTAACTGGAGGAGCTGTACGCTCTAAAAAAAAAAACCCACAGTAAATGAAAACTCGCTCAAGGAAAAGAAGCCCACGAGCCCCACAAACCTACTGGAACCCCGGAAAGCCACATCACCAGGTGAGAAGGCGGTACCCTGCACACAATTGGCTCAATGACACAGAAGGGCTTATATCGCCATACCAGCTGTGCTAATTACCACCTTGCCCTAATTGCTTAGCAAGATGAGCAGGTGATAATAGTTCCTCTCACTACACTGGCATGACAAGGAAATCCCACCAGAGATGTTTTCTAACTGGCACAGCGAAGGAGGCTTCATCATGATCTGGGGTGCTGTTTCCTTCAACGGAACATTGGAGCTTCAGGTTGTGCGGGGCATCAAACAGCGGCTGGCTATGTAGAGATTTTGCAGCGGGCACCCATCTTGACTGAGGGCCCCTGTCTGTGGGGCAATTACTGTCATTTTCAACAGGACAATTCTACAGTTCACTACGTACACATGACGAAGGACTTCTTCCAGGAGAATACCATCGCGCTTTTGGACCATCCTGCATGTTCCCCTGATCTAAATCCCATTGAGATCTTGAGATTTGGGGATGCACGGCAGGGGAAGCTTACAAAAATGGATGTCAGTTCCATGCCCTTCATGAAGCCCTCTTCACCACATAAAGCAACATTCCCACGAGCTTCCTGGAAACATTCGCATCAAGTATGCCTAACTGATGTTTAGTGATCAACAACTATGGTGGGGCTACTCACTACTGAGTCCTTTTTTGATACATTTAGTGTCTGGTTTTGGCTTTTTAAGGTTATGGTCCTAAAATTTTGATCAGCTGATGCACTGTCTGTGAGAGTTTATATGCAGATTTCAATAATTTGCCTACACTCTGTATTTTGTGTATTTTATTCTGTCTTGTTCCTGTTGCTCCTCTTTGGATTTTGAAGTACTACTTACAACCTCATTACGGTCCATCAGCACGAAATGCAAATTCTTGGGATTTTCCCCTCAGGCCTCGATATTTTGTTCAGGAGCGGAAATCTAAATTTTGTAGGTTGAATCCTATTTACTGAAGTGTGCCTCCTTACCATCCTTCCTTGCAAATTTTCCTCTACAAAAGATATCTACAAATGCATAATTTACATA
>JBBJLR010044572.1:155-12000 GCA_037577145.1 Brachypetersius gabonensis
GCCTCTCTACCTCACTGTATCTTACCTGCCTCTCTACCTCACTGTATCTCTCCTGCCTCTCTACCTCACTGTATCTCACCTGCCTTTCTACCTCACTGTATCTCACCTGCCCCTCTACCTCACTGTATCTCCCCTGCATCTTCACCTCACTGTACCTCACCTTCCTCTCTACCTCACTGTATCTCACCTGCCTCTCTACCTCACTGTATCTCTCCTGCCTCTCTACCTCACTGTATCTTACCTGCCTCTCTACCTCACTGTATCTCTCCTGCCTCTCTACCTCACTGTATCTCTCCTGCATCTCTACCTCCTTGTATCTCCCCTGCCTCTCTACCTCATTGTATCTCCCCTGCCTCTCTACCTCACTGTATTTATCCTGCCTCTCTACCTCACTGTACATCACCTGCCTCTCTAGCTCATTGTATCTCTTCTGCCTCTCTACCTCACTGTACCTCACCTGCCTCTCTGCCTCACTGTATCTCTTCTGCCTCTCTACCTCACTGTATCTCTTCTGCCTCTCTACCTCACTGTACATCACCTGCCTCTCTACCTCACTGTACTTCACCTACCTCTCTACCTCACTGTACCCCCCTCCTCTCTACCTAGTGGAACCTCACTTGCCTCTCTACCTCACTGTATCTCTTCTGCTTCTCTACCTCACTGTATCTCTTCTGCCTCTCTACCTCACTGTGTCTCACCCACTGTTTGTCGCTGAAGTCTATCAACCAGCACATTGCACTTTTCAGAGATATTCTTTTGTTGCATTTTGCACCCTGTACAGATCTTGCCCTTTTTGTAATGTTTGTAGTATTTGTTCAGTTGAATATACTGTTTCTGTATATATAAATTCTCTTAGATTAGCCTTTGAAAATTTCTCTTTAATTTAATTTAAATTGTTTTATAACGTTATCACTGTGTTTCACAAACTCAACACAGGGAATCATTTCACTGTATGTTGTACTTGTATGTGACAAATGTGACAATTATTTCTGACTTGCAGGGGCCAGACAGATGAAGACTGTCCCAACCCTCCTCATCCAACTAATTACTGATAGAAGTGGAGCATAAGGGGTAGGGATGCACACAGACAGATAAACAGAAGTTACGTTATCATAGGAAATGATGGTGTAAGCTGTTTTTCAGTATGGAAAAATTAGTCACTGCACCCTGTGGTCTAGACACAAACATTTTACCGTACAGAAATGTTTCCTCTGAATGTCACTGGATGCTCTATGTTTTGAGCTGAAATCTAAATTTATCCAACACTGCCGTAAACTGCACTGTAAACACCAAGCCTGCCAAAATGAGCAAACTCCCCATGCAAAACCCCCTGTTTTATACATTTGAAATAGAGCAGATGTGTCAAATATCAAAGCAAAATTTAAGAGGATAAAAGACAACATGGACAACATAATCTATTATAAACTATTAGTTATCTACTGTTTATCACTAATGTCAGATGTTTATGCATCCTCCCTAAAATCATTTGTGAGCTCATATAAGAAAAATAATCTCCCTCAGTAGACACATTATTAGCACCCCCTACCTTGTGCATCCACTTGCTGATTACTTTATCAGAGACACCTGCCATGTGCTTCCTCTCACAGGTTACTTTATTCAAAACACCTTGTAATTTCGCTAACAGGCCACATTACTGGAAACACCTATCTGAAAGAGCCACTTTATTAGAAAAGTGCGTTAGCATACAGTTACAGTCTGTAGCCCCCAACTGCTAGTTTAAGGATTTTCCACCAGTGAGTGACTGATTCTGATTGAAGAAGGGTTACTCTGAACACCAACAAAGGGGAGCAAAGTAAGAAGAATTTCCAATAAAGTGACCACTGAGTATCTATGAGCGAATTATGTTATGAATTATTGTCATAAATGAATTACAGCTGATCAAGTTATTCATTCATTTTGATCAGCTGTGTCATTTGATCAAGTGCTGACAACAATGATGTGTTGTGTATTCAGCTTCCAGCCACAGCTGACAGAGCTCATCATTTATGGGTGAAAAACGCGGCTCAGCACGAGTGATTTGTTGCGCAAGTGGGACAGTTATACTGTACTTGCCTGTAGAGCAAAGGTTGCGCAACCCTGAATTAAAAGAATCTCTAAAGTGCAAAGAATGGAGCAATTTTCTGTAAAACCATAAAATAGCATGTTTTAGTTGTCCATTCTGATTTATGAGACCTCTCAACAAGCAATTTGAAAGTCAGCTTCACTTTTAAATCCAGTGTAAATTTACATCTTGCGTTTAAGTGTTGGTGCCCAGCTTCTGGAGATCAACTGTCCTCCAGACTTTCCACTGCTGTTCTCGCAGACCAGATCCATTTAATCAAGGCATTTTAGAGGGCCAAGTTTGGTCAGCTCTTGAGCCAAACCCAGTCTCTGGGCAAATGTACCACCATGTAGACAAATACACTGGAATGAAATTCAGTGCTTCAGAAACAAGTAAACACGTATTTTCTTTTGGCAAATCAAAAACCCACAAAGAGACATTGTGAGAATTTACTGTCCGACAACAGTCGGTTTAACAGTGAAGCTGGACCGCAGGTTTTTATCCCCTTTCTGCAGCAGTAGTCAGAACGCCAAATACAATAAGCCTTATGGGCCTGCTCCAACAATGAGCACTGTACAAAATGCACACCTAAATCATCACACTTGCTTCAAAGCATGTCATAAGTAATATTATAAAAGTGTGGCCACAAATCAAGCTTCAGAATGAAAGGCAACTCATGTATTTCACTGCTAGCTGCAAAATGTTCATGTAGATATAGGCAAGTAAATGCAGCAACAGTGCAAAAATACGAAAATCAGACACCAGTCTTTGTTGATTTATTACCTTTGGAGAAAGAAGAAAAAGTGTGAGGAGTTTTGGTAAAACTATCACCTTTAAAGGAAAATTACATGACAATTTCAACATTTCTGAAAAATTGTGCTCACAGGGCAAAATTAGAGAAACACCTTGAACAGGTCACCAGTCCATCACAGGGCCAGCACACACTTGAGGTTGTTTTCACATTATAACCCTTTATGTGTTTAAAGAAATAAATGGATTTCCACTTTAACCAGTACGATTCAGTTGGTCTAGTCTTGATCAGAGCTGAACAACACTGCATACCACATTAGAACCAGAAATAATTGTGTTGGTAAGTAGGTTGTAGACAGTTTATAAATCATTAATAAGCAGTTATTAACAATTAATAAAATTTTTCTCACATTGATGCAGGCTTACTATTGGCAGGATCTTGGATCTTGCTAGTTACTGAGCTTATCTTGTCCCTTTCCCTGGCAGACGTCACCAGTTATTTGTTACCATGCCGCTACCATTAAAACACCAGAGCTTGCCAGTAAGTATTAGCCTGCATCAATGTGTGATCGCTGTTATAACTAGTTTAGAACTGCTTGTAACTGTCTACATGATTATAACTCATTTATAAACTCTGGTAGTCTTGTAAAGTGATACCCTGCCCAGTGCTTTGTTTTGCACTTGATACAGCTTTACAGACACACACAGTCAGCTTAATTTTAGAAAGTGGGGGTTCGCGTGCTCTTCGGTCTACTTCTGCAATACCCAGCAGGACCACCGCTGATGTTTTCCACTTTGTTTTAATAATTTCATTCATCATCACTTCCGACAGTGGCGTAAAAGGGCAACACTAAACACAGGAAAGCAAACCAGGCTAAACCTGCGCTGAGACTGTTATGTAATATGTTTTCTAAATGCAAAAGGGCACTGCAATCACGGCATGGCAGCTTCTTATGCAGCCCGCCGTCCAGCGCCCCTCCGTTTAATGCAGACTTAGACAGCTTAGACTGTCTCTGAAACGGCCCATGGTGTCATCCTCTTTAAGGGATTATCATACAGCCTTTCGCCCACTTCCTTTTGCGTGTTGACTGGGTCATGCGTGTGTGTGTGTGTGTGGATGTGTGTGTGTGTGTGTGTGTGTGTGTGTGTTTGTGATTTCTTGATCCATCAGGCAAAACTCTGAGATTAAACTATACAAAAATCCTGGGAATCAGCACCATTTTTAGCAACGTGGCAAACAAGAATAAATGCACCCCAGAGAGTTTCCCAAGACTGTTGACTGAACTTCTGTTTGAGGTCACAAGTCCTGGAAGATGGCCATGAAAATACAAAACGAAAACAAACGCAAAGCTTCCTTAAAGCCAGTGACACTGAATAAGAGGATCAGAAAACTTGTCATGGTCCACACTGCAGAAAACGTACAAGCATCAGCACTGAGCAACAACACAACTAATGTAGTACAGGTGGAATATATTATGTATTTTTAAAAATCACAGTTCATAGCAGAGCCACACATTCTTAAAAACATCTTTTGTATTATTACATATGCTGCTATCATTGCTGTTATTAGTTCTAGATGCCATTTAACAATACTATTTACAAATTAAAATATATGATTATTATTATGATTACTGTATTATAATAATAATTATAATAATAATAATAATAATAATAATAATAATAATAATAATAATTATTATTATTATTATTATTATTATTATTATTATTATTATTATTATTATTATTATTATTATTATTATTATTATTATTAAGTAGTAGCAGTAGTTGCAATATTTGTTCCAGGTGTTTATTAACACTACTGTTTATTAAGTGTAATTTATTCATTAATATTTTTTTGCTTGTTTGTTTCTGTGTGTTTTAATTCTGGCATATTCCAGTGGCTGTATCCTATGTCGGGCGATGGCCAAGATATCAGAATATCTTGTTTCTATGTGTGTTAGAAATGTTTGGAATATGTGGCATGTGTTAAATGTCATGTATGTGTTTGGAAGCAAATCTAGTTTGTAGAGCATGTGGGATGACACAAGTGCAAGAAAGAACAATGAAGACAATGAGCCCCTTCTCCCTTCTCCAGAGGCTTTGATATCATGCGCCATGTCTGCGTGTTTGCGTTTTTTAATCTGCGTGTGTCTTTTGTAGGTTTTGTGTGCCTGATATGCCTATCATGTATGTATGTGTTTTTTTTCTGTTTTTCAGTCGGTGTGATGTCAGGTCTGTTGTGGTGGATGGTTCTGTTGTAGTAGGGTTTCTGAGTTTTGTTCTCCAGTACTGTGTTAGGTATGCATTTGTAATATGGTGTGTGTGTGTGTGTGTGTGTGTGTGTGTGTGTGTGTGTGTGTGTGTGTGTGTGTGTATGTGTCTATTAGTTGATGTCATAGTGCTAACTGTTGGTGCATGATGTTTGCAACCTGATTGTGTCTGTGCCAGATGTGGTATGTTGTATTGTTTCTTGGGCAGTGTGACAGTATCTACAGCCGGTGTCTGTGATGCTTGTTTCATTCTATATGTATTTTCTGCAGTTTCTGATGTTGATGACTTGGTCTTGAATAGCTAACATGAACCCCTCAGTCTCCCTGAACAGACATTTTTATTATATTATAATATTAATAATAATAATAATAATAATAATTATTATTATTATTATTATTATTATTATTATTATTATTGGGAGTTATATCAATAAATGTGTTCTATTGTCAATAGTAGAAGAACTGGTATTAGTTTTTTATTATTATTACCCTTTCTTGCTGGTTAAAGTTTACTTAATTCACAAAAACATCTTGTCAAGTTCAAAGGTTCAGCAGTTCCCTTTCTATCCTCAATAACCTTTTTGCACACATTTGGGTCAACAAGTGGGCATGAAATGGATGTAAATAGTCCAGAGTTCACCAAATTTGGTCTGTACTGCTGCCGTCAGCACAACATTGACAGAAAACACTGCACTCTGCAGCGTGAGCACACAACAGTGAGCCCTCTTATTGTTATTATTTTTGTTGTGTAGTAATAGTATATGAGAAAAAGGGCGATGAGTCAATAGTTCTGAATTCTAAGAAAAAAGAGAATGTGTATTTAAAATACGCGTTTTTTTGCTGAGAACAGTGCTTTAATCTTTCCACTGGTTTTCAGACAGGACCTGATTACTGCACTAGGACTGACAGGTTAATATACTATAGATGTGTCTACAGCACAAAGGGATGGGGCTTATTTGGTAAATGTTGATAACAAACATTCATACAAAGGGCATAGAGGACTTAATGTACAGTGTAAAGTTTAAAGTTTATTACTTTATGAGCCTTCTATAACTTCTCTATTCTATTATGACAGGTTTATTATGACATTGTACTTCCATTAAGAGTGTTTTAAAAGTATTTGTTTTTGCAAAGTATTTGTCCCTCACATCCTAAACTCTTCACAGTCTCATGACATTTTCCATGTTTCATGTAAAAGAAGCGCCTTAATAAGGTATGGAATGCAATGAGAATGAAGCTCAGAACAAAATGTAGTTGGTTTAAGCAACTACATTTTGCAAAATGCACTTTGTTTAAGCATATTTTTACTTTCCCAGTACATTTTTATTTTCCCAGTACACCAGATGTCAACAAATGAGACTCCAACAACGTGCTGAAAACAATCATGCCACAGCCACGCTCAGGTAAACGGGCTGCTTTCACTTTAGTGAAATAATGATTCAAATCAGAAGTGGCTTTAAAAATTTAACCTCTTTTGTGGGTCTAACCCTCTAGTCACTAGGGGGTTTATTTATACTATTTATTGTCATAATTGTACATAAACTCTGTGGAGAGTAAGGCCTTTCAAATTCCTGTAACTGTGGGTTTTATTAAACACAGAGGAAAAGCCACAAGCGAGGCCCCGACCCCCAGGAGCATCCTCTTCAGACTTCCTGCACACATCTTGCTGTACAAGAAGCAGGAACACAGGCCTAACAACCACAATAATAATAATAATAATAATAATAATAATAATAATAATAATAATAATAATAATAATAATAATGGTATTTTTATTATTATTATTGTTTTATATTATTGTTATTATTATTATTTAATTATTATTGTTGTTATACAAAATTGGAGGGGGAATACGTCCTACTTCTGGAATTTATAATAGTAATTATAATAATACAAATTTTTTTGGTAAACTCCTACTACAACTACTGCTAATAATAAAAATAATATAATATATAATTATTATTGTTATTATTATTATTATATAGTTACCTATTATAGGTGCGAACAATGAAGGTGCACCTAAAACCAGGGTTTAGAGCTCCTGCAGGAGCTGAGACAGTTGGAGGAGGCGGAGGAGGTTGCCTGAAAGAATCAGGACGCTAAAGCACTGTTGAGTGGCCCCAAGTTGAGAAAAGCTTTTAGAGTGAACAAACAACAGCAGAGTAAAATGGAAATGGAAAAGAACTTATGACTACTGTGTTGAAAAGACCACTTGTGGATCTGTGTGGATCTGGTCTTTCAATAGTCGGTTCATGAACATGCTGTGAGTAGTGCATGCATTTGCAGCTCATGCATATTGTTTAGTCCACTAGCCGTTTGTTTTCTGTCCCAATCCTGAGAACCTCATGCTCTTTGTATTTCTGTACCTGACTCAGATGCTCATGAGGAGCCTGATGATAAAGTATAGTGTAAAGTGTCCATTTGTCACACATGAACACATAACAACACAGTGTGAACAGCACCTGGGGAGCAGTGTGTGGGGACAGTACCTTCCTCAAGGGTACCTCAATGGTGCCACTGGGAGTCCTGGGATTCAAACCCACAACCCTCCGATCACAGGGGCAACTCCCTAACTACCAGGCCACTAATTGCCCCACTGACTGAATGACTATTTAGCTATTTTTTTGCTTGGGAAACCACCCAAATGTGGGAGTGTGGGATGATTTTGTCTTACTGTTTGCATGAGGTGGGTGTACGTTTCCATTACTTTAAAAGCTTGCATTCCATTTCCTCTATGTTGCTGTGACAAGTAAAGCATCAGTGACCACATTGCAAACAGAAGAAAGATTTTAGAAAACAGTGACCGGCTCTAAAATAACCATTAACAATGTCACACAGCCCATATTCTTCGTTCTTCCTCTGGGTGGAAGGAAAGAACAACTTTTGGTTCCCTGAAGAACCTTTCAGTGGTTTGAGCATCCTTTCAGAAGTATGGGTGTGAAGAACCTTTTTGAAGTTTGAAGAACCTCTGAAACCTGTAAAGATTCTCTGCCAGTGCCATAGATATTGACATCCGAGCCAACCATGTGGGAACCATGACAGAGACACTGTGTTTCAGCTTTAATCAAATAAAAGCTACAAAAGAAGGTTTTATAAAACAGGAGATGAAGTCACTGGAAACACGTAGGTGCCCTATCGTATTTTTTTTCCTCTGAAAAAGAACATGCTTTCTGCAGAACCATGCTTCTCCACACATCACACACCCCCCCATTTATAATTGCCCAAAGTTTCCTTGAGCTAAGCGTGTGTCTGACCTATTACCAATCTCTGACAAAACAGTTTTTGTTTAGGCCCTGTTTAAAAGGCCATATACTCGCCACATGTTCTCCTTATTTCTTTCCGCTACCTCATAAACGCAGCTGAACCGACCGAGCTGGATGTTGTTGTCCGGTTGTTTCTCTTCCAGTTAAAATAAACATGTGATGAATATGCAGCCGCTCTAAGGTAGTGGATCAGTGAAAGGCATCAATCCGCAAGGTGGTTAGTGCCATGACTAATGCGTCCAGAACGGTCTCACTGGACCTTCACATGGACGGACTGTGCTCGCTCCACTCCAAGTTTTAAAAACACCTCCCTCTTTCTGCTTCTTCTCTTGGCTCAGAGAGCTATCGCTGTCAATGCGCTACACATACAATTTACAATTGGCTAATTAAATGTAATTACATAATTATATAACTAATTATACAGTTATGTAATTGGTACACGATTGGTTTGCATGTATCTGCACTTGCAGCTTTTTCCTGAAATCCCAAAACATGACAAATGGAAAACAAATGCTCGTAGCAAGCAGTTGTCTTCTCTGAACAACATCAAAGTGAAAGATAATATTAGTATGAACCAGATATTAATGCTATACATTTCCAGAATTTATTCCAGGATTATGTTTTAAGTTGTCTTTGTGCATTTGACAGGTACTGCACCTGATTTATGTTGCGTCTGCACCATCAGTGTTGTTTAAATCGAAAGTCTTATCAGAATCTTTCTCAAACCCTGCTAGGCAGACTTCAGTGCAGTTACAGTGAAACACATTTTTCATATAGTGACTGAGGCCTCTAGATGTCATCCTACATCAGTTCTTTGTTTTGTTTTGGGGACTTTTATTTTGGAGGCTGAGCACCCGGTCTTACACGTAACAGTGTGATCAGAGTATGAGATGTTTGTGTTTATTGGTTATCTGAGTTGTGGGTTTTGTATTTAGTTCGTTTTGAGGTGGACCTTAGCTGTCGGTACTTTGTATGTTCTCCTTTCATTGTGAGTAATATTGTATATGGCCCTCAAGCCAGTTTGATTTGTTTAAACAAATAAGTCAAAATGGACTTCTGTGCTTGCATTTGCCTACAGTGCCTGGGAGAAATGAGGGGAAAATGTGACACATATTGTATTTCCACACAAAATACCATGAACTTTGTGTTTGGTAGAAACCGATTTCTAGACTTACTTCTGCCTGTACACTACTTTTTATTGCTGTACTTCAGGCCTGGTCTATGTCTGGTCAACTGCTGAGTTATTGGTCAAGTCTATGCAACCCCTAGCTGAATGGTCCCCGATAGTGTTCTACTTTCCCAAGGAGTTCACTTCCAAACCTGCTTCAAAATGCATCCAGATCATAGACCCACTTCATTAACTAGATCAGGAGGATCAACTGGATCAGGAGAGTGTGATCAGAAGTTGAATCCTGCAGGGAGGTGGTTCTCTTCAGGAGCAGTCAAATCATTATGTATTGTTTTTCAGAAAGAAGGCACTTAAAATACTTTTTTCTAAAGGCTAAAGGAAAACGAATGAATACACTATTACATTATTAATGCATTTTCCCCATCTCTCTTCTGTTATGTTGTGAAGTCGATTTTTCTTACATTCCCTTTCTCCTCAGCACTCTCAGGCAGTGAAGCATGAGACCATTCAGTCACTGAAGGAGGCAGAATCCGCTGAGAATAAGAGGATGACCCAAGCAGAGATGTTTCTGAAAGAAGATGCCAACAATCTTGATGACTTGTTCAACGAAAATGAAAGGAATACTGTGCTGTTTATAAAAATGTATGACTCTGAGCTTTAGTTGAGTCGCAGTGCTATGGAAGATCTTTCTTTTCAGGTTTATTAGGTACTCCAACCTTCACTCATTGACCTTTGGAAAGACCTATGCTAAGTGCACTTTATAGGTTTAGGGTTACTGACCATGTGTGAACTACCATAGGGCCACTGCTGATAATATAGTTAGATAATTATCAGCAGGCCAAACATGCTAGTGTGTATTGTACAAAAATAAGTGTGTGTGTGGAACAGCAGTACTGCAAAGGCTTTTATGCCACTTGTTTAGAAACCCTTCCATTATAGCTTCACCTTACAGGCTGTAGTCCACCAGAGCCACTCCTGGCTGGTTATTTGTGAGTGATGGACCACACAGCAGGAACCCTAACCTTTGTCAAAAAGTACAAGAAGGGTATATTGAATAAACTGCCAACTCTGCATGTTCTTTGTAAAGGACATTTAACATAAATAACTTTTATGTTATGCAGCGCTGCAGCCAGCAAAATTCTGGCAGTTAAAGGGTAACCAAGGAATACAGTAGCCACATAGCAAATTGTCATTGCCTACCTAGCAAAGTAACCTCCAGTCAACACTAGTGAACCTCTCAGAGGTCCTCTAAGCCATATAATATTAAAAAGGTCCTTTTCTTATTATACGGCTTTAATAGCCCATACATAACAGCATATATAAATTTACTCAGATTTCTCACCAACTTCCAGTGAAGAGTTTTAAAGTTTAATGGGCCCCTATCACAGAAAGACTAGGTGAACATCACTGAAAGTTTAAAAAATGTTTACTCCAAAGCCCAAACAGCCCATCTATGGAAACTAAGCTTTAAAACAAGTCATTTTGAGTGATTGCCATATCCGTGATTACATTTACATATGACCATCCATTCAGTTTCCAGCAGTTTAGCCGCCCATTTAGGCTGAAATAATACATTGTGTTGTTGGAAAAATGATTAAACGTTGTGCTGTTCCTGGCTGTCAGAAAGCAGCAAATCACTGCAGCATTCCAAGGGATCGAAACTTTTTTCTGATGTGTCTGAGGGTTTTGGTTTAAACTTAATAGTTTGCTCTGTATGTTTTTACCCCGAATGCTTTTTAAATGAGGCACAACAGCCATCCAGAACAGAGGTCACTCGAATACATCAGTCTTAAAAGCACAGTAACAAACCAACCTTGCTTAATTCAAACATTGGTTAAAGAGAGGCTGGAAAATGTCCTAATTCATGTCAAATGATTTATGACTGTTGTAAACAGAAGCAAATAAACACTGAGTGGAGATGAGGGAAAGACTGAAATCTAAAAAATGTGGGAAATGGGTCCTTTAAAGTTTTACCTTTTGAAAGTTAGGATAGAATGTTCTTCGTTTTTTCATTTAGCTGGAACAACGCAGAATATTAATATACCCCCCTAAAGGACCTGAGAACTTGAATGAAATTGTGTAATCATCCCCAGTGACAACTCCAAGAAAGAAGAGGTCCTGGAGGAGTACAGAATGTACGGTGACTTGCTGAAGCTTTTTCCTCCTGACTGGCAGGAGAAGAAGCGAATCAGAGAGGAGACTGTGGAGAAGATCGCGATAGCTGCCAAAGAGAAGGAACTGGTTACACACTCTACCACTGAGCAAGCACAGGCCGTCCAACCTGCCAAGTATATGTCTACAAACACACACACACACACACACACACACACACACACACACACACACACACACACACACACACACACACACA
>JBBJLR010044592.1:0-11999 GCA_037577145.1 Brachypetersius gabonensis
TAATTTTACAGTATGAACCCTAAATATGCCCCAAATATGCTCCCTGAACACTTTAATTTCATTTTAAACTAAGTTTAATGCAGTACCCTTAAAAAAATGTAAAGGTAAACCCGTATTTGTCTCTTTTAATTTAATTTACAGTAATAAAAATCAACGCTTTAGGACAAAACGAAAAACGAAACACTGAGACGTTCAACGGGGAATATTCTGGTCTGGAACGCAGACGGCAGCAGCAAGGAAAAAAATGATCAGAATCAGAAATCTTTATTGATCCCAGGGTGAAAATGCTTAAACACATGTTTAGACAGGGCACAGCTAACAAATATTAAATAAGAGAGAGTGTGTGCTACGTGTATGTGTGTGACTGCTCTTTCTTTCTCTCTCTCTCTCTCTCTCTCTCTCTATAACATTCTCGAATTGGCTACTTTCAAACCTCCTGCCTCTAAGTTCAGCTGTATTTTACCATTTCAAGACGCACTTTCTATGTTTATAGTTATGTTTTATATGGAAGTGTAGCTGAATTTACATTCATATTTGTTACAAAATTAGTAAACTATATTTTTCTTGGTAATTTAGCTCTAAAATGCTAAAATATATATATATACAGTAATCACCCGCTTTTCGTCGGCGTTCCAAGAGCACCCGTGTACATTAAAAAACGTGTTGTGTTTTGCCTAAAAATGCCTATTTTTATAGTGTTGACCCTAAATATGCCCCAAATATGCTCAGAGAACACTTTAATTTCATTTTAAACTTAGTTTAATGCATTACCCATAACGAAAAGGTAAATGTATATAATCATCATCAAAAAACTTTATTGCTTAAAAAAGGTTAGCATTAAAGGTTAGCATTAGCAGTGTGCAAAGACTTGTACACAAAAGACAAGACAGCTCTTTGTGCTGATGCTCAGTTATGTCAGGGACAAGTTAGGAAATATTGGTTTACTTGTGTGTGTGTGTGTGTGTGTGTGTGTTTTGTGTGTGTGTGTGTGTGTGTGTGTGTGTGTGTGTGTGTGTGTGTGTGTGTGTGTGTGTGTATGTGTGTTAAAAGGAGAGAGAGAAACACTGTTAGCATTAATGGATAGCTTTAGCAGCATGTAAAGACTCATACACAAAAGAAACATTGAAATAACTCTCTCCACTCTCTCTGTGTTTAGACAGGGCACAGCTTACTAATACTAAATAAACTGAGATAACTAAGAAAATTTGGGGGGGGGGGGTGAGTTTAAGTTTAAAACAAGACACAGAACAGGCATGCTGCAGCAGGCTTGTTTTCTTCTTCTTTTTATGCTGGTTGACAACTTTTCAGTGTATTACTGCCGCCGCTGTATTACTGCCACCGGATGTTTGCAGTTTACGCGTTATTGTGGGGATTTCCGCGTAAAACTATGTGTTTGACTGAATCCGCGACTCCTGATCTGCGTAAAACTGGGGGAATACTGTACATGAATATTGCCACCAAAAAAGGGAAAAATTGTGGAGGATATTTTGTTGTTTCCCCTATATTGTGGAAATTTCTACGTTATTGTGGGGAGTTTGGTTCTCAGAAAAAATCATGTGGGCCTAAATACGTGACTGACTTGTGTAAAACTGGGGGATTACTATATATATGCATATGAACATTCTGAGTATTTACATCAACAGAACTTTGGCATGAAAGAGTAAAAATATGCACCTTGTTTCTGACTACAGTATTCAGCTAAAAAGATACAACCCCTTCTTTTAAGGCTGACTGTTCTGTCCCATTCACTGCCAAACAAAGACACTGGGCTGTCCCCTTCATTATTTAGATCCCCATTTAACAGTCTAGAAGGGCCCCTGAAGTTATCCATTAACTGTTCATCTTTGTAACAGTTATGCTTCTGGGTTATTTTTGGAACAGTTATCAATGCCGAATTATGCTTGTATGTCCATGTGGGATATCCTCTTTGAGCTATTACTTTCTCACTCTTACCTACTTTGTTGAGGATTTTGACAAAATACTTGTCAAACCCATCTTGCTCAGTCATCTTGAAGGACATCCAGCAGCCCTTGTGGTTTTTGACTCGACAGTCATTTTTGTCCAGTTTCTCCGCTAATGTGAAATTAAGATGAGAGCAGGCTTTCGAGCAGTTGCCTTTAAATGGTCCCGTCTTAAAACCCAGACATTCAATACAGTTCCTGGTGTGTGGCATGGGGACATGAATATCAACATATCATGGTTGTAATGATTGTAAAAGGTTTTTTTTTGAGCAAATAAATGATTTGAATGCTTGAATGAACAAATGAATCCATTTGTTCTTTTAAAAATCTTCCTGTACTTTCAGAAATGTCTTACTTACGCAGAATTTTGGCACGGCAGTTGGCAAGTGTGACAGGTCTGACATTTAGGTGCCTTGTATCCCCTCTCACACATACACATGTTGCACCGACATCTGCCACGTCCATGGCACACAGTGTCACTGGTCATGCAGCCCTCTGTCGATTTCTTGCAGTGACAGTCGCTTTCCTCAAAGCCTTCGTTGCACAAACACTTGCCACACTTGCAGGCACCGTTACCTGAGAGGAGTTCATAAACCCAATGTGTAAAATCATTTTTGGTTGCCTGCATGTGTGTGTATGTATGTGTGTGTTATTACCTCCACACAGTTTGTTCTGGTACTTCTCGCAGTGTTCGTCGTCACATTCGCAGTGGGGCCCATAGTAAAAGTTGCCTCCCTCAGTTCGGTGACACTTACACACCCCACATTCACATTCTCCACGGCCTTCGCACTCGGTACCGTTGTCTTTCCGGCACTGCGCTTTCAATGTAGCCTCGTCCTTCTTGCCCAAGCTGCATTCACACCGCTGCCCAAGGAATCCAGGATTACAGCTGTGATGGTAGTAAACAAACAATTATCTCACATCATTTGTGTTGGGTAGACCCAGTTTGTATATTGTGATCCAACGAAGTTTGAAACAACAAATAGGTAACAAGAGGCGATCTTCCTGTACCTGCAGGTGCCGCAGACGATCGACCCCTCTCTGTTACAGTGCTCATGATTCGGGTTTGGCTCGTTGTCGCACTCACACTTGCATCGCGTTTTAACAAGAATGCTCAGTTTTTCACTGAAGCCCAAAGGTCCAATGTTGAAGGTCTTTGACTCTATGCATGCCGATGCTGTCACAGTTACTTGGAATGTTACCTGGAGAACAAAGTGTACTCATAAAAATGAAAGTCTCCAGTTAGTCTCCAGTCTGCCTAAATAGTTCCTTTAATTTTACTTCACCTCAAAGAGTATGGTGACAGAACTTACAGTTTGGACAGAACATTTCTTTTATTTATCAAAATATTTTAACATGAAATATACAATGCATAAAACTAAACTGAGTGGAAACATTGTGAGTTGACGGTTTCAACAAACACCACCGGCACTTTTTTCTAGCAGTAGTTAAGCAAAGACTGCTGCAAATTATTGACAAATAATTTGCAGCAATGAGACTAAGACCTGATTATTAGACATTATCTGCCATGGCAACACAAGATAGCATATAATCAACTGAAGAGTTACCCAATCGTGCGAAATCCAAGTACATAATAGACTAAAAAATAACTTCTGAATAGCCCAGTTTGTTCATTTTTGCCACTGTGTGTTTAGGCCATCACTCTTGCATCATTCTGCTGCTTTTCACAATCTTGTAAATACTCATGGGTTCCTCCCTGCTGGTTTACAGTGATGTCTAGCCCTGAACCGGAATTGGGCACTAACACTTCCAGAGAATCTTCTCTGGACAGCCACCCCAGAGTTTAGCAAAGCCCCATGAAATGATGATCAGGATCACCTTAGTACTAGGTTTAGGAGGATATATGGTTCTAAGAGAAGTATACTATATATAGACCAGTGTGAAGTATACTAAGCCCTGCCTAGTTACCAAGCGGTTTCCTGTTTTCTTGTATGTATCGCCTTCTTGTGTTTCTCTCACCTTTTTCTGGATATTTGGATTTCTTGATTTTCTTTGGACTTGATTTTGACTGCTTTGGAAAGGATGTACTGGTTTTGGACTTTTTTGCCACATAAATCTACTGTTTTCTGCATTTGGGTCCATATTTGAGTATCATTACATTTGCTAAATTGATTTGTATCATTTCAGAGATTATTAGCCATGTTTTATTTTAGTTGCATTTGAAGTAACTCAAACATTCTGTCACAGAGGAGCACAGCCAGCTGTGCCAATTGTGAGGATCCTAAATCAAACACTAAAAGAGGCCTGTTAAATCCAGCATACACATGGATTTCACAAGGGTTGAGTAATACTTTACTGTTATATGATATTGACATAACTATGCAATAACCATGTAATGGTAGATGCCATATGCTATCTGTTATAACAGATAATGTTCATTAATACAGCCATGACTTTAGAGGGTATGTCATAACAATTATCAACAACTGTGACACAACTCTGGTACAATCATGGACATAATTACTAACAGGCTATACAATTTTTGGGGTGAAGTTTATTCAGTACTGGATACTGCCATAGACTGTTGCAAAATGTACTTAAAGACATACGCTACCAGTCAAATATTGTTGCACAACACTTATACATTTATTTCAT
Source organism: Brachypetersius gabonensis (assembly GCA_037577145.1). Lineage (NCBI taxonomy): Eukaryota > Metazoa > Chordata > Actinopteri > Characiformes > Alestidae > Brachypetersius > Brachypetersius gabonensis. The sequence continues at coordinate 4,578 of JBBJLR010044592.1, forward strand.
AAACTGCAGATTGTTTAAGCATTAGAAATCTGTTGAGTAAACAATTACACAACAAAGCTGTGTAAAATGGTCGTACCGTTTCCCCAATGTTGACATTGTTGCAGGTTCCCTTTTCACTAGGTGTCCTCCCTCCGTTGCAGTCTGAAGTGTATGTCACTTTTATGTGTTCTGGGAGACTATCATGGGTCACAATTATGTTGGAGGAGAGTTTCTGTAAAAACAAAAATGACTTGAGTAATCTCCACCCTAAGAGGTTTTTAACCAACTAATTTTGTGTTAAAACAAATAAAATGAAAATAATATTATTAATATTATTAATACTCACATTGTATGCATCCACTATTAAATTTATGACATTGCTCGAATCATTACTCAGTACTCCAACCGCGGATTTTGGAATCAGTTTGCTCAGCTCCTGAGAACAAAACACTGTTAGGCGCTGTCAGAAAAAAAAGGTAAAATGTGGTCCTCAAAGTACCAGATGTGTACCTTAAATGAAATTACAATCACTTTCCCAGTGGCAAAGCAGCATTTTTTGTACATATATATTTAATTTAGTTTTCTTTTCTGTTTCACTAGTCTGCAAGCCATTGGTGCTGTCAGTGATATTAACTATTACAATAAGACCTGTGCCTTGGTTTTAATAAATGTTTGTGTCATTTTGGGTATGATCACACCTCTTACTACTTATGAGTTGAACCTGTATCTTTGGGGTTTGATTACGCAGGTCAATAACAGAAAGTTTTCTAAACCAGTTTTTTAATGCTGATTTCCAATCTGCTTTAATTTTTTTTAGTCACATCAACTTTTTGAATTATGAGTAACATTAGATTTGCAATAGACTTGCATGCGTTTTTTATTAAACCACCAAACAAGTAACTATTTCAGGATTTTCAGTGCAAAGTCAGACAGGCCACTCTGTGCCATAGATATAATTATCAGTGTCAGTCAGGCAGCCCTGTTTCTTCAAAAACACTTAGCATATGATTGTTATAGGCAAATTATACCAACTATCATGCAATATATAAATAGTTTCATCACAAAACGTACGTATGGGAAAAACTAAACACAGATTTAAATTCAGCATGAAAAACACTACAGAGCCCACATAAACTTATCTCTGATGATTTTGACCTGTTGACCTGTGTTATTATTCCTTTGGGTGCAGTTCCCTTAGGTGGCGTAGTCCTAGTATTGTCTAACATCTTTCATTTGTTAACTGGTGTTCCATCTTGTCCCTCGTGCCACACATAGGCATATGCTACAATGTTGTTCCCTTACTGAAAGGGATATTAAAGATATTTCCATGTTACAGAACATGTATCACAATATCTTTCTAGAAGTTTAGCATAGTGCAGTAGTAAATTTACTCACTCTGTATACATCTGCCACTTTCTCAGTGACTGCAAAAATTGGCTGTATGTTTTTTTCCTCCAGTTTCCTGGCCACCTGTCCAACTGATGGGTAGTCCTGATAGAGAAATTTAGGTTGGTATAAGACATAGCATCATTACATGGAATCATCTACCAGTAGACATGTTCAACAAAGTGTCTAGTGTTTATGGACACCACTGTAATTCATTTATTATGGTCAATAACTCTTCTGTATCTCCTTGTAAGTGATTGCAAGTGACATACCCAAAGGTTGCTCTTGCTGTACATGTTTTCTCTGTTCAACTGGCAGGACTCTTGGTTTGGTTCTAGAATGCCAGCAAGCTTCCCATCCCCTGCCATGTGAAAGCCAGCATCAGTGGCCAGCACCAACAGACGGGTGCTATCGCCCCAGCCAATCTCCTTCTGCGCATTGGCAAAAGATCCAACAGTCAACATCACTGTGCATTAAATGGGTTCATTGTACACCACAATTCAAAAATTACATGGTTCAAATTTGTCAAATCATTGCAGATTAATAAAACATGCTGGCTTGAGTTAAATAAGTATGAATATAGTCTCACCTCACAGGAAACCGCTTGCATTATGGCATCCAGACTTCCTTCAGGTGTGTCCAGGTTGCCAGATATGTGCTGCTTAGATACCATGTTTGTGAACTGATTTCCATTATCTGTCAGACTGAGAACATGCTTATAACCAAATGCCGGCTGACACTGAGTTTCTTCACGTGGACAGGGCTTTTGAAGCTTATCTTTGTTCGTATCCGTAAATGGTAGAAGTGTCTTATCGACAAACGATCCAAAACCTGCATAAATGAAGCAGATCAATGCATCTGTTACTACTGAGTTAGAACTAATGCTTTCCATTTGAATGTCCTTGTCACACACCCTCTTACCTATTCTTGCATTTCCAGTGATGTCTTTGAGTTTATTAAGCAGTTCTATTCCCAGATCTTTAACGTTCTTCAAATCATCATTCATCGAATAAGAGACATCCATAAGGTAGTACAGGTCAACAGGGTAACCCTCCGCCCTCTTAAAGTAGAGATTAAAAGTGTAGGGTTTACCTGAGAAAACAAGATGTTAAGCATTTACTGTGACTTCTACTCACAAGTAGCACAAAAGGACATCAGTTTCACAGTGGGATTAGTCATTGCTAAGTTGGTTGCTAAGTATGCTTTTAAAACTGATATATGTAAATATGTTTGGTTGTGTGTCCCTTATCGTGTCCTACCATAAAAAATAAGTGATGGGGAAAACAATCAGGTTTGCCAGATTTGGTTACTTTAAAATGTTCTTTTATTCTAAGCTAGTATACCTGGTCTTAGGTTAAGTTCCATCTTTTGTGGCTGGACCTGGACCAGATCTTTGTTTTTGTCACTAGACAGTGGTTTGTCTTTTTCTTTTTTCTCGTCGTTGGGTGGGTTGATGATCTTTGTCTTTAAGCAGCCTTTTTTCAGTAGCTCGCTCTCTGTGTCGCATCTCACTGCTTCCAGTTGTCCCTGCTTGGTGAAATTCTGTGGAGAGCACAGTTGGTGTCAAAATGCTTCATCGATCTGTGCTCTTCAGGGCATACATAAGTTGAAAAAATGTCTGGATTATTTTGAATCTGTTTGAAAGTTTACTATGAATTTCAAACTGCCTTTTTTTTTTTTTAGCAAGTCAGTACTAACCAAGTCTTGGCACCAGACACAGCCTGGCCCAGACTTAAGGCAGTCATCACATGTGGTCACCGAAGATTTAATACATTCTTCCTGGGAGTAGGCTAGTGTAAAAACAGAAACAAGACATAGAAAGTAACAGAATATAAATGCATAAAAAATATATATTTCATAAAGTGTTCTGTCTTCAGATCCCAGTACATGCTTAGTTCACTCTTATGGTGTAGACTTAATGTACAGAAATATCCATAACATTAGCTGACACTATTGCTTTCATAATGTAAATAAAAAATGTGCAAGAAAAATGTCTACTTTGCTAGTCTGTGGTCTCATTCTGACCACTGAAGTCTTACCATGTCCTCCAAATAAAAGCAGAAGAAGAATCTTCAGACTCGCTGTCTGATGCATTCCCTAATAAAAAACAGAGAATAGTCTTCATTGCCACTGAGTGGTGATCTACTAACCTACTAATGAGCCGCAGAACTCAGAATAACAACATACTCAGACTCAGGAAATATATTTGTATGTATATATGTATGTATATACATATATACATACAAATATACATACACCACAGCACACAGTGTGGACAGTGTGAAATTCTCTCTCTGCATTTAACCCATTCACCAAGTGAACTGCCACTAATGAGGGGTGCTCAGGGAGCAATGTGTGCCCAGGGAGCATTTTTAAATAATAAAATCCATGGGATTTTTGAAGTTCTACCTTTCCTGTAATTGTTTTGTTTCTGTATCAGCCTATTTACAAGTAACATGGTAAGTAGCTGTTGCAAGTATTAACTGTTACAAGCTATGGCAAGATAATGATGATGTTCTCACTTGCTGTATGTGTACGTGTGTGTGTGTGTGTGTGTGTGTGTGTGTGTGTGTGTGTGTGTGTGTGTGTGTGCGTGTGTGTGTTTATGTGTTCAAATAAAATACAGTTCTTGATGTTTTCACTTGCATTGTATGAGAGGTTAATAGAATAGTTTAAATGTCAGATCTAATGCTACTCCTCCTGGCTAAGTCAAAAATAATAATTTTCTTATTATGAATAAATTTGCCTTCTGTGTGAACTGTGCATAGCTGAATAAAGTTGGCAAGTATTTTAAGATCCATCATAGTAGTGGTACATGGAGACTACTTTCTAAGAAGGTACATGGTGTAAACATTTTGAGAACAACTGTTCTTAGTCTTTGCTATTGGTCATGAAACATTAATACAGTATAAATGGCAATTTACACATTTTCAAATTATGCGATAATGTGAAAAATCAACAAACACTGATAAACAAGGTACATTAACACTGGTACGTGGTGTGTTTGCAATACTCATGTAGCATAGGTTAGGTTTTGCACCATGCTTAACGTGTGAAAAAAAAAAAAAGAGTCGGTGAACTTTCGTTTACTGCGACCACGGCTTCATCTGAGCCATAAAGAGGTGAGAATGCCATAAAAGGTTACATGGCCTGTACAGTAGTAGGCTTGCTTCATAATTATTCTTAGTGCATCCCAGTGATCATTTTCTTCCATGGACAGTCAAGTTCAGACTTCCTTCCTCTTAGACAAGTGTCACTCCACCCTGTAAACATGGTTAAATGGTTAACCATGTTTAAGTGCATGGTTAAGTGCAGGAGATTATGCACATTAATATTAAGATCTGGTGTCTTGAAAGATCTGGTGTTTATTTTTCACTCTTTCTGGGATCTGATTTCACTGAGTAATGATATCACACATAACTGAGTTGTCAGATCTGGGAAAGAGTTCACCTACATTATTTTAGAAAGGTAAAAAAAACCCTCTCGTTATACGTGAGGCTTAAATGCCAAACCTTGGATTGGCATACTGACATACAGGTATATTTTTATCTGTTCTATTTTTTTTCATTTGTGAAAACAAAAAGAATACGATCAAATGAGCTGCAACACTATCAATAAAGAAAGATTTTAAGATGATTGTAAAGAAGTCTTTTAAGTCTAAATGTTCAGCAAAAAACAAGAACAAACTAAATATATCACTCCTCAAAATACATTAAAACATTATAAAAGGAAACAGCATGAAATAGAAATTCTGTTTTCTTACTCAAAGATGGTGAAAGGTAGCGTTGTAGGGAGATGGCTCGGTCATGGGTGTCGATGCAAGCACTCGACTTCCTGCCACAGACAGTTGCAAAAGATTAAAGGTGGAAAAGTACAGCCCTTCTGACAGAAAAGCAGCAGAGGAAAATGTCTGTACGTCCTATGACAAACGAGAGGGCCGGGCCATATAGAAGTGAAAGAACAGATCACACATACTCTCACAAACATCACAGTTGAACCCTCTTCTATTGTTCTACAATCTGTATTTGTATTCAAACAAGCCTTCAAGAAAAAAAGGATGTCTTTAACACCTGAAACTCTTATAGCAACTGGAGACATTTTCTCTTTTTGAGAAGAGAAAATGTCTTAAATTGGGAATCTGAGACACCTACATATCGGCATAATTATAAACGCTTACAGTATGCCATGAGATCTAAAAAGCTGCTCTAGTCACTCAAGTCTCTAATTCATTTTTTTAATACTTTTTCATATTTTTACTGGTAACCCTTTTTTAAATGAGAAAAATTCTGATATTTTTTAAAATATTAATACAGAAGCTGGTAAAATTCATGCCCATGCTGGTATGCCGTTTTTATGTAGATTTTTGTATAAAACATAGCATGTTCCCAAGGCATGTTGGTTATTAATGGCTGGCTGGATGAGGATGTAAAAAGAAGGAACCTCTGTCTTTTTTTTTGAAAACTCTTAAAGAGACTGTAGTTTAGGCATTTTAAGCATTTTGCAAGTTCAAGGAGATTTCCTGTAACCAAGTCTTCCACACTCAAAAACAAAATTAATCTACATTAAGTTTTCAGAATTACCATAGCTTTCTCACAGTTTGTCATTTTGGTGGGATATCAACAGTTTTGGAGAGTGTAGTGCTTCAGTTTGCGTTTATCTCACCCAGTAACACTTAGATGAAGTGAAACCACTGAAACTACTCACTGAAAGTGAGGGGCTGGGCTTTAGGTTGCATGGCAAGCTTTTAGGATGTTACTTCAGCATAAGCCTAATTACATGAAACCCCTCCCAAATTTAAAGGGTTGCCCAAAGAGATTCCTTTATGTTTGAGTTGATGATCAACTAAAGGCTCTACTAATGCACCCTACAGGATTATAATGCAGACATCACTACATCACTTTTTTGTGATGCATGTTTTACTTTGATCTTTAAAGTGGAATTCAGCATCTTAATGCAAACATTTTATTATTTACCTTGTGATGTTGGAGAAAACTATAATTATACTGAATGAATTATACGGTTACTGTTTTTAGTAAACCTGCTTGATGAGGAAGTGTAATGTGGTGAATATCAGTCCTGTTCAAAAAAATTAAATTTTTTTTTTTTACTCTTATGAGCAAGTGGAGGGCAATACTCTGAGGAAAAAGTCCCTAAGATCATGAGGATAAAACACTTAGAGGAACTAATGCTCAAAATGGGAACTTTGGGCCATGTAGGGGCTTGCAATCATAAGGCTAATTGCAACCAAAGACAGATGTTTGTGGGAGGGCTAGGATAGTTTCTCATGTGGTCACGCAGGTCCACCACAGCAGAAGCAGAAACATCAAAACTAAATCAGAATTCAGACCATATCAGGCAACAGGCCAAACTACGTGTGCAGCTTGACAGATTGTCAGTAATGCTGGAGCACACCATGTTTGAAACGGTGTGTAAGGTGGTTACAATGCAAGCAGAGACTACAGGACCTATGCATAACAGTTTAAGTTAGAGGGAAGAACCAAAAGATACACAGCAAATACTAAACTGACAGTTTGTGATTTGGGAACAACAGCTTCCGCATTTCATTTTATGCCCCAGAATCCCAAGATCTGCTCAGTATTGTTATATCCTGAGCTGTTTATTACATTTATTGGATATACAAAGAACAGGATCTAACAAATCCAAACACGTATAAACTTATTTTGTCACATACTTGTGAATTTATAGACTAATGTCTCTTAATTTCTAAGTTGTTATTTGGATGAATGCTGATGCCTTGTCTTTTTTTATTTATTTCAAAGGATTTATTTCACAACATAATGCAACTGAGGTGTTGCATATAACCTAATTCACAAATTTCATACATTTCTTCAGGAATAAAATAACATCGATCCGCTCCCTCCTTTCCAGTCCCTCTAGCTCCTCATCCACCTCCACCGTCCTGACTGATCCACTGCCTGGGCCTACCAGACCTTTCTGTAGTCTCTCCACTGGTAAAGGCAAATCTCATCACCATCAGTCCTCTTATTACTCAGGTGATAAATCTCTCTATTCAAGCTGGTTATGTTCCACCTGCAC
>JBBJLR010044616.1:0-11998 GCA_037577145.1 Brachypetersius gabonensis
GGCAGGCCGATAATGAACAGGCTCTCAGGGTGCTAGTTTTGGAGCTGGCCGATAATGAACAGTTCGCCGGGTGTGAGTTTCGGGCAGGCCGATAATGAACAGTCCGTCAGGGTGTGATTTTCGGAGTTGACCGATAATGAACAGTCCATCAGGGTGTGATTTTCGGAGTTGGCCGATAATGAACAGTCCGTCAGGGTGAGAGTTTTAGACTTGGGTATTAATGAACAGTCCGTCGGGGTGTGAGTTTTAGAGCTGGCCGAAAATGTACAGTCCGTTGGGGTGTGAGTTTCGGGGCAGGCCGATAATGAACTGTCCATCGGGATGTGAGCTTTGGACGTGACAGATAATGAACAGTCCGTCAGGGTGTGAGTTTAGGAGCTGGCCTATAATAAACAGTCCGTCGGGGTGTGAGTTTCGGAGTTGGCCTATAATGAACAGTCCGTCAGGGTGTGCGTTTTAGAGCTGGGCGATAATGAATAGTCCGCCGGGTGTTAGTTTTGGAGCTGGCTGATAATGAACAGTCCGCCGGGTGTGAGTTTTGGAACTGGCCAATAATGAACAGTCCGTCAGGGTGTGATTTTCGGAGTTGGCCGATAATGAACAGTCCGTCGGAGTGTGAGTTTTAGAACTGGCCGATAATGAACAGTCTGTCAGGGTGTGAGTTTTAGAGCTGACCGATAATGAACAGTCCATCAGCGTGTGAGTTTTAGAGCTGGCCGATAATGAACAGCTCATCAGCATGCGAGTTTCGGAGTTGGCCGATAATGAACAGTCCATCAGGGTGTGAGTTTCGGAGTTGGCCTATAATGAACAGTCCGTCAGGGTGTGAGTTTTAGAGCTGGCCAGTAATGAACAGTCCGTCATCGTGTGAGTTTTAGAGCTGGCCGACAATGAACAGTACGTCGGGGTGAGAGTTTCGGGCAGGCCGATAATGAACAGGCTCTCAGGGTGTGAGTTTCGAAGCTGGCCGATAATGAACAGTCAGTCGGGGTGTGAGTTTCGGAGTTGCCCGATAATGAACAGTCTGTCAGAGTGAGAGTTTTTGAGCTGGCCGACAATGAACAGTCCGTCAGGGTGTTAGTTTCGGGTCAGGCTGATAAGGAACAGTCAGTCAGGATGTGCGTTTCGGAGCTGGCCGATAATGAACAGTCCGTCAGGGTGTGATTTTCGGAGTTGGCCGTTAATGAACAGTCCATCAGGATTTGATTTTCGGAGTTGGCCGATAATGAACAGTCCGTCGGGGTGAGAGTTTTAGACTTGGGCATTAATGAACAGTCCGTCGGGGTGTGAGTTTTAGAGCTGGCCGACAATGTACAGTCCGTCGGGGTGTGAGTTTCGGGGCAGGCCGATAATGAACTGTCCATCGGCATGTGAGCTTTGGACCTGACCGATAATGAACAGTCCGTCAGGGTGTGAGTTTCGGAGCTGGCCGATAATGAACAGTTCATGGTGTGAGTTTCGGAGCTGGCCTATAATGAACAGTCCGTCGGGGTGTGAGTTTCGCAGCTGGCCATTAATGAACAGTTCAGGGTGTGAGTTTCGGAGCTGGCCGATAATGAACAGTCAGTCAGGATGTGAGTTTCGGAGTTGGCCTATAATGAACAGTCAGTCAGGGTGTGCGTTTCAGAGGTGGCCGATAATGAACAGTCCGTCAGGGTGTGCGTTACAGAGCTGGCCGATAATGAGCAGTCAGTCAGGGTGTGAGTTTCAGAACTGGCCGATAATTAACAGTCCATCAGGGTGTACGTTTTGGAGCTAGCCGATAATGAACACTCCCTCAGGGTGTGAGTTTTAGAGCTGGCCGATAATGAACAGTCCATCAGGGTGTGATTTTCGGAGTTGGCCGATAATGAACAGTCCGTCGGGGTGAGAGTTTCGGGCAGGCCGATAATGAACAGGCTCTCAGGGTGCTAGTTTTGGAGCTGGCCGATAATGAACAGTTCGCCGGGTGTGAGTTTCGGGCAGGCCGATAATGAACAGTCCGTCAGGGTGTGATTTTCGGAGTTGACCGATAATGAACAGTCCATCAGGGTGTGATTTTTGGAGCTGGCCAATAATGAACAGTCCGTCATGGTGTGAGTTTTAGAGCTGGCCGACAATGAACAGTCCGTCGGGGTGAGAGTTTCGGGCAGGCCGATAATGATCAGGCTCTCAGGGTGCTAGTTTTGGAGCTGGCCGATAATGAACAGTTCGCCGGGTGTGAGTTTCGGGCAGGCCGATAATGAACAGTCCGTCAGGGTGTGATTTTTGGAGTTGACCGAAAATGAACAGTCCGTCGGGGTGTGAGTTTTAGAGCTGGCCGGTAATGAATAATGAACAGTCCGTCAGGGTGTGCGTTTTAGAGCTGGGTGATAATGAACAGTCCGTCAGGTTGTTAGTTTTGCAGCTGGCCGATAATGTACAGTCCGTCGGGTTGTGAGTTTCGGAGCTGGCCTATAATGAACAGTCCGTCAGGGTGTGAGTTTTGGAGCTGGCCGCGGTAATCCCGCATCCTTCTTTTGATTTGTTAATTATTTATTCAGACACAAACTACTTTTAATGAAGCTCTGTGAAACACTGCAGTAGTAATATGTCACGTGTTCCTTAACAGCAACATCATAAAACAACGATAAACAGTCATCACATTCTGAACAAATATATTAACAAATCCAAAATAAATGATTAATAGGACTGATGGTACAGATTTATTACAGATTACTAAATAATTTCTTACGCATTTCTGATGTTAAAATAATTTCATAAGATGGACTTATTCATCACACACAACATTAATAGATGTTTATTAATGATTAACTTATGAGAAATGACAAAGATAATTACAAACAAATGATTAACAAAGTATTGAGACTTAACCAACGCTAATAAAGGCTTAATAGGGAGAAGTTATTATAAAGTGTTACCCAACACAGCTACACAGCCTGACCAGCCACGCCCCTTTTTTTCTAAATGTGTCTTTCAGATTCCTAAATCCTCTCAGCCTGAATACGGTCTGAGTTTGAACTGAACAAATATAAAGATGTTCCTGAAGAGAGCCGCTGGCCCAATGATAACCTTCCCTTTAGGCAGGAAGACTGCAAGCCCATGACCTTCTGACCTTCACGGTGATGTCATTGCTCCGATGGCCAGCAGGGGGCAGCGCAGCCCAGCCTGGACCCCCCCCCAGGAGAACCGACAGTTCTTCAAGGCTCTTTCCCCCTTAAAACCAGCTTCTTTAACCCAGTGACCCCCAGAGAGACGGACAGCGGCGCTTCAGCTTCTATTAAACACATATTAAAGCTCCAGCTTACTGCGTGTGATCAGACCTGGACATTAAGGAGTTAAACGCTGACGCCGAAATGTAAACAACCTTTATTTTCATCCATAATCACAGCTATTGATAGAACAGCAGCCGATCCATGAAGAAATATGCTACATTCCCATCACATACTAGTATTTATTTATTTATTTCTGTATCGGTTGATTATCGGTTGATTGTGGGGTGTGTGTGTGTGTGTAAAAGTCCGTTGGTCTTCAGTTCTGCTCAAAAGCTCAATTTTTTTCTTTTTAAATTTGGTTTTATCTTAACAACCACGACATCACCATGACAACAGCGAGCGTAATGTAAGCGTTCTGGTTCTGACGCTGATTTACTGCAACAAACACGTAAAAATACACTCAGACGGTGGGGAAGTGCTTATCTGAAGGGGAGGGGCTTATCTTTACATTCTATACATTAAAATGCAGAGACAGTTAAAAAAAAGGAAAGTAAACATTAAAAACATTTCCCTTAATAACGGCGTGTGTGTGTCTGTCTGTGAGTGTGTGAATGGGGGTGGGGTCCTCTTCTGGTCTGTGAGCAGGTCAGCTGGAAAGGAGGTGGGGCTTAGGCAGGTGGGTTCAGCTTTTAACACCCTGGGTCCCCTCAACTGGAACATTAACTACAAAACACAAACACACACAACTGTGAACAATATCACCACTGTAATGTCAGTGTAATGGGAGCGCAGTGTGACTGATCTGACTGGTGACTGATACCTGGATGATTACTGAATGATTACTATTTGATTACAGAATAATTACTGTTTGATTACTAGATGATTACTGGATGGTTACTGTTTGATTAATGTTTAATTACTGGATGATTATTGTTTGATTACTGACTGATTACTGGGTGATTACGGTTTGATTACTGCATGATTACTGGATGATTACTGTTTGATAACTGTAGGATTACTGTTTGATTACTGGATGATTAGTGTTTGATTACTGAATGATGACTGTTTGATTACCGATTGATTACTTGATGATTGCCGTTCAATTACTGGATGATTACTGCATGATTACTGTTTGATTACTGGGTGATTACTGTTTGACTACTAGATGATTACTGGATGATTATTGTTTGATTACTAAATGATTACTGTTTGATAACTGGATAATTACTCTTTGATCACTGTTTGATTATTGTTTGATCACTGAATGATTACTGGATGATTACTGTTTGATTAGTGGATAATTATTGGATACTTACTGTTTGATTGTTTAATAACTGGATGATTACTGTTTGATTACTGCTTGATAACTGCATGATTACTGTTGGACTACTGGATAATTACTGGATGATTACTGTTTGATTGCTGAATGATTACTGGATGATTAATTTGATTACTGGGTGATTACTCTTTGATTACTATTTGATTACTGATTAAATACTGAATGATTACTGGATGATTATTGTTTGATTACTGGATGATTACTGTTTGATTAATGTTTAATTACTGGATGATTATTGTTTGATTACTGACTGAGTACTGGATGATTACTGGGTGATTACGGTTTGATTACTGGATGATTACTGTCATTACTGGATAATTACTGTTTGATTACTGTTAATACTGGATGATTATTGTTTGCTGTTTGATTATTGATTGATTACTAGATGATTACTAAGTGATTACTATTTGATAACTGTAGGTTTACTGTTCGATTACTGGATGATTACTGTTTGATTACTAGATGATTACTGGATGACTATTGTTTCATTACTTGATAATTACTGTTTGATTAACGTTTGATTACTTGATGATTACCGTTCAAATACTGCATGATTACTGGATGATTATTGTTTGATTACTGCATGATTACTGTTTGATTAATGTTTAATAACTGGATGATTACTGGATGATTAATTTTGGACTACTGGATGATTACCGTTTAATTACTGGACCGTTACTGGATGATTTCCGTTTGATTACTGGATGATTACTGGATAAGTACTGGATAACTACTGTTTGATTACTGGATAATTAGTGGATGATTAATGTTTGATTAATGGATAATTACTGGATAATTACTGTTTGATAATCAAATGATTGCTGTTTGATTACAGAATGACTACTGTTTGATACCTAGATAATTACTAGATAAGTACTGGATAATTAGTGGATGATTACTGTTTGATTAATGGATAATTACTGGATGATTACTGTTTGATTACAGAATGACTACTGTTTGATACCTGGATGATCACTGTTTGATAACTGTTTGATTACTGCATGATTAATTTGATTACTGATTGATTACTGACTGATTACTGGATAATTACTGGATGATTATTGTTTGATTACTGTTTGATTACTGACTGATTACTGATTAATTACTAAATGATTACCATTTGATTATTGGATGACCACTGGATGATTACTGGATGATTACCGTTTGATTACTGGACCATTACTGCACGATTACTGTTTGATTCCTGGATGATTACTGTTTAATTACTGGATGCTTCCTCAATTGGATACTGGATTATTACTGTATGATTACGGGATGACCACTGTTTGATCTCTGGCTGATTACTGGAGGATTACTGGATGATTATTGTTTGATTACTGAATGATTACTGGACGATTACCGGTTGATTACTGGATGATTTCTAGTTGTTTACTGGATGTTTACTGTTTGATTACTGGATGATTATTGTTTGATTACTGTTTAATAACTGGATGATTAATGATCGATTAGTGGATGATTACCGTTTGATTACTTGATGATTTCTGAATGATTACTGTTTTATTACTGGATGATTACTGGATGATTACTGTTTGACTACTGGATGAGTACTCTTTGATTACTGGATATGTACTGTTTGATTACATGATGATTACCATTCAATTACTGGATGATTACTGTTTGATTACTGGATGATTGCTGTTCGGTTACTGTTCGATTACTGATCGATTATTGGATGATTACTGTTTGATTACTGATTGAATACTGGATGATAACTGCATGATTACTGGATGATTACTGTTTGATTACTGGATGATTTCTGAATGATTAGTGTTTTATTACTGTTTGATTACTGGATAATTACTGTATGATTACTGTATGATTAATGTATGATTAATGTATGATTAATGTTTGATTACTGGATGATTACTGTTTGACTACATGATGATTACTGGATGATTACTGGATGATTACTGTTCGGTTACTAGATCATTACTGTTTGATTACTGATTGATAATTGGATGATTACTGTTTGATTACTGATTGAATACTGGATGATTACTGCATGATTACTGGATGATTTCTGAATGGTTAGTGTTTTATTACTGTTTGATTACTGGATGATTACTGTATGATTAATGGATGATTAATGTTCGATTACTGTTCGATTACTGGATGATTACTGGATGGTTACTGTTTGGTAACTAGATGATTACTGTTTGATTACTGATTGATAATTGGATGATTATTGTTTGATTACTGGATGATTACTGCATGATTACTGGAGGATTACTCTTTGATTACTGCTTGATTACTGGAGGATTACTCTTTGATTACTTGATGATTACTCAATGATTACTGTATGATTACTGGATGTTTACTGTTTGATTACTGTTTGATTGCCGGATGATTACTGGATTATTACTCTTTGATTACTGGATGATTACAGTTTGATGAGTGGATGTTTACTGTTTGATTACTGTTTATTTACTGTTTGAGTACTGTTTGATCACTGGATGTTTACCGTTCGATTACTGGATGTTTACTGGATGATTACTGTTTAATTACTGGATGATCACTGTTTACTCGATAATTACTGAATGACTACTGTTTGATTACTGTTTGATTACTGGATGATTACTGGATGATTATTGTTTGATTACTGGATGATTACTGTTTGATAACTGGATGACTACTGATTGATTACTAGATGATTAGTGGATGATTACTGGATGATTATTGTTTGAATAATGATTGATTACTGGATGATTACTGGTTGATTGCTGGATGATTACTGGATGATTATTGTTTGATTACTGGATGATTACTGTTTGATAACTGGATGACTACTAGATGATTAGTGGATGATTACTGGATGATTATTGTTTGATTATTGTTTGAATAATGATTGATTACTTGATGATTACTGTTTGATTACTGGATAATTACTGTTTGATTACTCTTTTATTACTGGATGGTTACTGTTTGATTACTGTTTGACTACTTGATGATTACCGTTTGACTTCTGAATGATTACTGGATGATTACGGTTTGTGTTCTGGCTGAGCAGTGTAATTTTTCAGCTCGTTCTGTTAGTTTAATTTGTAATATATTATCTATCTCATTGTCTTGTGTTACCCACCAGTACAGTAGACTGTATGTGAGTGACACCTACTGGACAGATTTGGTACTGGAAATTTCAGTGTTTGTTTGCTCAAGGCAAGACGGTGGTTTTGCTCATGCTTGTTGGAGTGTGTACAGTGCTGTTTCTCACGCTTGAAACCTTCGGAGTAGATACGTCTGTAAGTGATATCTGTTTAATGACACTTATATGTATACTTATCTAACTTTGTGAGATGTATGGTTTAGGAAAATGTCACGTTTGATAATGTAAAGTGTTCTTTTTCGTGTTAGAATTACTAGCCTGATTTGGACTCACATTTGCTAACGTACTAGCATGTAAAAGCAGAAGTTTTGCTTAATGTATTTAGCCGTTTACTCTGTGTAGTAAAAGGGTGTCTTTATGTTTCTTTACTTTTACGGTGGAGTGAAAGACATTGGTGAGAAGCCATAACTTGTTGGAACAAACAAAATATACAGTAAAAATTCAACTGGACAAGTGTGCTTGGGCTTCATTCAAACCATTCGCTATCTGCCTATACATTGTTGGGACACATCGTAAGGGCAGAATAGTATGACTACTGTTTGATTACTTGATGATTACTGACTGATTACTGATTGATTACTGATTTACTTGCTGGGGAGGCTGGGGGCGCCAGAGCGGTGGAAGTGGATGTTCTGCCACTTCCCATCGCGGCGGTGCCACACGCGCGTCTCCTCCGACTGCATAGTGCGCGGCCGCCCAGCTGCGTCCAGGTACTGTGTCAGCCGGATATACGCGATACACGCAGCGTCCTCGCCGATCAGGTGCACGTGAGGGTTCAGCAGGATGGTGTGAACCGGCTTATTACCCTTAGACAGACCTGAGGACCAGAACCATTTAATAATAACAAAATAACATTAATTATAATAGTAATAGTAGTGTGAACTACAACAACAGAACCAGACATGATTAATAGTAATAATAATAATGATAATAATAATAATAAAACTCATTTTTCCAGCACTGTTGGATCTGAGAGCAGCCTTCTGCTACACAGACGTGAAAACTGATTTGCGCTCTCAGGCTCTCTGTTTGGTCTTTATTTAAATGGAGGAAGCTCTGATCCATCCAGTTATGGACTTAACACAACACAACAGATCTCCAGGACTGTCACTGGGTGAGAGCTGATAGATCTGTGGGGCGTCTGCATGGTTATGGTGGAGAAATTGAGAATTTGACCCAGAGGAGGCAGGTACAGGCTGAACAGGACCGGTCCCAGAACGGACCCTGGAGGGACTCCATGCAGCGCTTTTCTCTGATTCCCCAGACGATCGGGATAAATGACCCCTGAACCCACTACGACTATTTTATTCTATTCTTATTCTATAAAATGCATTGTGTATGAAAATGTGCTATAAAAATAAACTCCCACTTGAACTACAACTACTACCACTACTAATAATGTGAACCAGATTATTACCCTTAGAGGCACTAAACCAACAGAACCAGAATTGATTAACAACAATAATATTTTTCACATTCTGAACCGTTCTGAACCCTGAACTTTGTTGTCCACCAGGGGGCAGTGCAAAGCCTGAGAGGCTGAGAGGCTCTGTCGCCCCACTGGTGAAAACAGAACTAAAAAAAAAAACCAACTTTATTTACTTATAACACAGTATTAAATATAACACAGTCACAAAAGGAAATATTACAGAAAATGATCAGATCAATAAAAATGAGCAGAAAAGGTTCTTGGTACCATTCTCAAAGTAGAACCGGTGGAAATCATGGCCTTCGACCAGGTTCCCCAGAGCTTCAGGCTCAAAGGACGTCAGACCGGGGTCACAGATTTTACTGTAAAACACACACACACACACACACACATACATACACATACACACACACACATTCATACAAACAAATACACACACACACATACATAAACAAACACACACATTCATACATACACACAAACACACAAACACACACACATTCATACATACACATACACACACACACATTCATACAAACACACACATACATAAACAAACACACACATTCATACATACACACAAACACACACACATTCATACATACACATACACAAACACACACATTCATACATAAATAAACACACACACATACATACAAATACACACACACACACACACACATTCATACACAAACACACACACGCACATTCATGCATAAACATACATACACAAACACATAAATACATACATACACAAATACACATACATACACACACACACATTCAGACAAACATACATACACACACACACACACTCATACAAACAAATACACATACATACACATACATACACAAACACACACATACACACATTCATTCATACATACACACACGCATACATACACAAACACATTCATACAAACATACACACACTCATACAAACAAATACACGTATATACATACATACACACACACACACATTCATACATACAGACACATACACATACATGCACAAAAACACATACACACATTCATACACAATAACACACACATTCATACATACACATACATACACAAACACACACACACGTTTGGTCTGGTCAGTTAGGATGTGTACAAATAACCCCCTGCTGTTTTACTGGTTTGTGTGTATGTGTGTGTGTGTGCGCGCACTTACGAATAAGCTTCAAAGTCTCCGTTGTTGATGGACTCGATGAGCTGCTCAGTGACTTTGATGATCTCCTGCTTTCGTGCTACAACACACACACACAGCCATAACTGAGTACACACACAGACCAAACCAAGATTCATTATTTCTCAAAATGTTGGATCGTCCCCATGCGGTTTAGGAGCCCATGTACACGCACCTGCAGCTCCTCCCAGTTCAGAGGAAACCGTGATAAATGAAGGTTTAAGTAATTAATGGCAACTGATCATATTTTGTACAGTCAGTCACGTTATTTTAAATCAATAAGCTGAAGGACATTCTTAATCTGCGTCTGAAGAAGAAGAACTTATTTCAGATCGACAGAGCGCTGCACCAGAGCTCAAAAACCAGGAGGTTGATTCGTTTGTGTGAGCTTGGACAGCACTTACAGCAACACACCGGATGAAAAACTGGCGTGTAAATGGACACCTAAAGGACAGGGTTTCCCACAATTCCACACTAAGAATGTTTAGAGTCAGATTCATTTACCTTTACTGACAACATGGCAAGCTGAGGGACAGCAGAGAGACGCTCGGAATCGGTCAGAAGGTCAGATTTATTATGGAAAAAAGCAGTTAAAGTTCAAGTGAGTTTACTGAAGGACAAGCAGCAGAGCTTCAGCCTGACGGGTGATGAGACACGACTACGCAGGTCAGATTCAGACACATGGTTCTTTTTAGAGAGCTGGATGAAGCTGGGCAGTGTTAAAAAGTGTTACACGTGTGTAAAAAGATTTACAAGTGTGTTAGTGTTACATGTGTTAAAAAGCGTGACGTGTGTTAAAGCGTGACGTGTGTTAAAGCCTGACGTGTGTTTAAGTGTGATGTGGGTTAAAAGGAGTGACGTGCGTTAAAGTGTGACGTGTGTTAAAAGGCGTGATGTGTGCTGATGCATGACGGTTGTGTAAAAGGTGTGATGTGTAAATATAATGACATGCGTTAAAAAGTGTGACGTGTGTTAAAAGGCATGATGTGTGTTAAAAAGCATGACGTACGTTAAAAAGCGTGACGTGTGTTAAAAGCATGACGCATGATAAAAGGCATGTCGTGTGTTAAAGCGTGACGTGTGTTAAAAGGCGTGACGTGTGTTAAAAAGCATGACGTGTTAAAAGGCGTGACGTGTGTTAAAAGGTGCGACGTGTGTTGAAGCATGACGTTTGTGTAAAAGGCGTGATGTGTAAATATAATGACATGCGTTAAAAAGTGTGACGTGTGTTAAAAAGCATGACGTACATTAAAAAGCGTGACGCATGTTAAAAGCATGACGCATGATAAAAGGCATGTCGTGTGTTTAAAAAGTGTGACGCGTGTTAAGTCATGATGTGTGTTAAAAATTTGACCTGTGTTACAGTCTGTTAAAAAGCATTACGTATGTTAAAACGTGTGACGTGTAAATATAATGACATGCGTTAAAAAGTGTGACGTGTGTTAAAAGCGTGACGTACATTAAAAATTGACGTGTGTTAAAAAGTGTGAGGCGCGTTAAAAGGCGTGACGTGCGTTAAAAGCCGTGACGTGTTAAAAAGTGTGATGTTTGTTAAAGCATGCCATGTGTTAAAGCGTGATGTAAGTGTGATGTGTTAAAAAGCGTGACGTTTGTAAAAAGGCGTGACGTGTGTTAAAAGTGAAAGTGAAAGTGAACATTTGTCATACGTGAACACACCACTGCACACAGTGTGAACAGCACGAAACTCTTCCTCTGCATT
>JBBJLR010044627.1:0-11998 GCA_037577145.1 Brachypetersius gabonensis
TTTGCTTTGGTGGAGGAGGTGCAACAGTCTGGGCAGGCATCACCAGTCAGCGCAGAGCAGGTTTGGTTATTGTACACGGCTCAGTCACTGCACCTTCTTACCTCAGAGACATCATAGAACCCATCATCATCCCCCAACTCCGCCAGCACACCCCCAACTTTCTGTTGGATGATAATGCTCCACCACATCATGGCAGAATTGTCACAGCTGGACTTCAGGAAGTTGGAGTGCCTCATATGGTTTGGCCATCAATGTCTCCTAACCTGAACCCCATAGAGCACGTCTGGGACCAGTTGAAGCAGAGACTGGATGATCATACCCCACCCTCACATGACCTGGCAGAATTGCGTGTAGCACTTGTGGAAGAGTGGAACGCATTGCCTCAGAACAACATCATGAGGCCAGTGAGGGGCATGAGACATCGCTGTCAAGCTGTCATTGCGGCAAATGGTGGAAACACCATTTTTGTTATTTGGGGCTGTCCCTGTTATTGTCTACATTTTTGGGGTAATAAATTTTAAACTGAATGAAAACGGTGTTTCTTCTCATACATTATTAGTAATATCAAAGGGAATTTTTACTTATTTCATTAAAATTCAGAGCAAATAGAACGAACATGTAAATAACAATATCCCTAACTTATTGTGAGTAGTGTATATATATACAGTACTATGCAAAAGTCTTAGGCACCTGAGAAAATTATGCTTAAAAGCTGCTTACTGCTGGGCAGTGGTGCTAAGTTAGTGTTAAAACACTTACATTACAATAAATACAAACAACATTATTACAGTAAATGGTGGTTTTATGTGTGGCAAAGTGTTCGCTTAACCATTTCCAGACCTCTTTCCTCATGGAAGCCCAGTTTTACCAGCAGCTCCCTCAAATACCTGGTTTGGCTCTTTTTACTGCAGTAGATTAAATTAGGTGTGTTGATTATGAAATATTTTTCATAATTCATTCATTCACCCAATGACTGGAGGCACTGAGCAGAAACATGGATCCAAAACTGTGTTGTTCTAACCAGCTCACAGAATATACTTTTTACTGCTTGCTTGTTTGTTTGCATTTATTCTAATATTCAGTTGATTTGCTGGCAGAAAAAAGAAACTGCTGATAGAAAAGACTTCAAACATATTGCACAGGTGCCTAAGACTTTTGCACTGTACTATATATGCATATTTATATTCAGCTCTGGCTGCCAACAGCTTCTATCTCACCATCACGCAAGTGCACAACACTCAAACACACCACGACTTCCTCACCTTTTATCTCCTTGACCTGAATTTGTTAGAGCCCTCAACAGACGATGATAGATTTATGAGTGCTTGTTATCGTCTCTCCATCCCCCTCAGCTACATCATCCCGCTAAACAACACGCAACCTAAAGGGAGCTTAAGGTTTTTTCTTACCTTCCCTTAAAAACAAACTGTGGAAGTGTGGAAAATGAAACTGGCAGACTGGATCAAACAAGGCTTTTCTCTCTCTCTTGCTCTCCAGGCCCCTCACATCTCCAACTTTTCCAGAGAAAACACTCTGAACTCACCGTCAGAGACATGAATGAATAAGTGGCTGTAAGAGGGCCCTCAGATCCGAGATGGGCTGTAATTGAATGGCTTACTGTGCATTCGCTCTTAAATGGCTGCTCAGAGGATGAATGGATCAGGTGTATAAATACAGATCGAGGTGTAAGGAGTGCTGATCGATGCTGGATCTCATGCCAGCATGCTGGATCTGTGGCTTACATTCCAAGAGCACCCACATATAGTGAAAAAACGTGTTGTGTTTTGGCAAAATAAAGGCCTAAAATTACTGTTTTTATAGTGTAAACCCTAAATATACCCCCAAATCTGCTCCCAGAACACTTTAATTTCATTTTAAACTCAGTTTGATGCAGTACCCTTAAAGAAAATGTGAAGAAAATGTAACTTGGAAGGTCACGGGACAAAAGGGCTCTTTGGAAAGTATTGGGACACCATGGCAAGGTGAATAGTTTTTGGTGAATAACCCCTGATCTACTCAGGCAAAAAAAGGTCTCTTGGAGATCTACTGAACTGTGGAGTTTGGCTCAGCTTTCCCCACCGAGATATGCAACTCGGAAGGTCGCAGGAAAAACGTATTGGGACACCACAAAAAAGAGGAGGATATTTGCAGTTCGCGTGTTATTGTGGGGGTTTTCTTCAAAGAACTATGAGCTTGGTTCTCAACAAAAAATCTGTGTGTGACTGTATTCATGACTCCTGATCCAGGTAAAACTGGGGAAATACTGTACTCTACTCTTTGTTTTCTGTTTTCCAGTAATTGTCTCAGGAGCAATTCAGGGTTACATTTCATTGCATTGTGTGTGTGTAATTGTGTATGTGATAGATGAATTTTCAGGTTGTGGTTTTGCTTATAAAGTTGTTTGTGTGAAAATCGTGGCGTTTCAAAGCTCCTCGTGGTCCCTCAGTTTCAGTACTTAACATTTAGATTCACCTGCTCACTTCATGTTTGTTGAGTGTCAGAATTAGATCTGGATTGGGCTGATTCACATATTAATGCAGGTGGGAATGCACCTATTCAAATCAGATTTAAATCAGAGCACTTAAACCAATTCAGGAGGTCTGAGGCACATTGAAGACACTATAACAATGCCAACACACCAAGACTGCACTTCCCAGTCTTTCAGTTCCTCTCCTGACTGCAGTTTGGAGGATCATTATTCTAAATAGATTCTCCTTGTAAACTTTTTTTTAAGCTTTTCCATTTAATAGAGAATGAGGATTGGATGTTTTAGAGCCGATTTGCATTTTTTTAGGATACAAAAATTCATGACAGATCAATAGAAATGGCCTTAAAATGGCTGTAAATGATTTAAAAGTCTCCTCACATTAACCCACCATGAAAACTAAGAGGGTGTTGTTATTTGGACCTGAGTGTGTTCCACCTGTCCAGTTTGAGCAGTGTTTGTGTGTATTTGCCTGGGTTGTACTCGCATGCATTTATGAGTGTGTTCTACCTCTCAGAACAGTGCGTAATATTCATTTTTGACAGCGAACATAAGCCTGTGTGTGTGTGTACTCTGCAGCAGCTGAGAAGCAGAGAACCCTGCGGGCGCGGTTCCCTCTCCCAGGGAGACGCCGCTGCAGGCCCGTTCCGGCCTCTCGCTCAGATGAGTCAGCCTCTAATCCAGTGCAACACTGACCCTCTGTTTTCCGTAACCTTGCCCTGTTTACTGGACAAAACCAGCAGAACAGCCCGGACGCAGCCTGACCCCGACCCCCCGCAGAGCATTTTGCGCAAGCTCCCATGTTGACAGCATTCACAGTGCAGGCTTGTTATTACACCGAACTCCATCACAGACATATTATTGTATAATAATTCATCAATACATGCAGAGGAGCCAAAAGTGACCCATCGTCTTTACTGCAGTTTGGTTCTTGCTGTTTAACAAGCAGGTCTGTATAAGTAAAAATGTAAGAGCCTTGTTATCTTTCACACTGAAATAGTGGTAAAGCTAGCACACACATGCTGACTTAACTGGTAGGAGCTTTTATTAATCAAATAATTGATTAACTGTCTGTCTATCTGTCTGTCTATCTATCTGTCTGTCTATCTGTCTGTCTGTCTGTCTGTCTGTCTATCTATTTTCGTCATTATATAGACACTTTTGCTTTGTAAGTATGCTCGTCCTTTTGAAGCATCTGGTTATTTTTGTTATTATAATGCTAAGAGGGATACAGAAAGTTTTTTACACTGTACATATACTGTATAGATTATATAATTCCTGAACATTTTGAAACAATCTGACATGTGATTTGGAATGTAGTGTGTAATTTGTCCTACTTTACGTCATCTTGAATTCTTATTGGGACGTCAAGCACAAATTTTCACTTCAGTTGTACAGAGATTACCCTTAGAATCTAGGTCTTTCTGGCCCCTCCTACTTTTGTAATGTGGGTTGGAGACACTTTTAAGTTTGTGATAATTAGCCAATAAAATCAAGAGACAGTTGAATGAGAACTAATTGGGCAGCTAGTTTAGTTAACAAGGACAGAAGCTGTCCGTCGTGGAGAAGAACCATTTTATCATGCAAAGAGATAGTCCAGAACTGTTCTACTATGTTAGCATGGTTCTATTTTGCTTTTACTAAAGAGCCCTTGAAGCACCTCTTGAGGAACCTATTAAAAGGCGTTCAATTCATCTACTGAAACCCAGGACAAGACCACATGTCTCCCCAAGTACAGCAAACATTTCAATTTAAATGACCCTACAAATAGCTACCACTAACTTGATCTGAAGCAATAAATTAAGAAAAAGCATTAAAACCTCGCTCACACTCATACACACATTCCTTCTTACTACACACTCAAGCCCTCCACCACGTCCATCATTCATGGCCAGCAGCCTCCCATTGGAATACATGTTGTTTTATTCATCAGAGTTCTGCTGCCCAGGAGCTTCGAAGCATGATTTCCTACCAGGTGTATCACAGCAGGCTTGCACAGCCTGGACAATAAGATAAATGAACCCAATCAACATCAAAAATCCGTGTGCAAACCATTATGGTCTGGTCTGGAGGGGTAGATGTTTCCTAGGACTTTCTAGGACTCGTCTAGTGTGCAGTGCTTTGCTCAGATCCTTTCAGATGAATTCTTGGGAGACAGGGTTGTACTGGGTCCTTGTCTACTCTGATTCGAGTCACAGTGTTCCTCAACCTCAACCAGGCGTCCCCAGAGATGCTCAGACTGTACTAGAAAACCTGGTAAATTGTTTATCATCTAAGCAATGTGTTGTTGCGTTGATGAAGCACATTATAAACCAGTTAAAGCTCTACTAGATGACAGTTTGTTGAAAACATGGAGACTTCTAGACTGTTAGTCAAACTTATGGATGACAAATGTACACTATATTGCCAAAAGTATTCACTCACCCATCAAAATAATTAAATTCAGGTTTTTGAATTACTTCCATGGCCACAGGTGTAGAACTTCAAGCATCTAGACATGCAGATGCTTCTACAAACATTAGTGAAAGAATGGGTCTCTCTCAGGAGCTCAGTGAACTCCAGCATCAGACCATGAGAGGATGACACCTGTGCAACAAGTCCAGTCGTGATATTTCCTCACTACTAAATTTTCCACAGTCAACTGTCAGTGGTATTATAACAAAGTGAATGGGAATGGGAACGACAGCAACTCAGCCATGAAGTGATGCCACGTAAACTGACGGGGCGTGGTCAGCAGATGCTGAGGCGCATAGTAGCGCAGAGGTCGCCGACTTTCTGCAGAGTCAATTGCTACAGACCTCAAAACTTCATGTGGCCTTCAGATTAGCTCAAAAACAACGTAGAGAGCTTCATGGAATGGGCTTCCATGGTCGAGCAGCTGCATCCAAGCCATACATCACCAAGTACAATGCAAAGCGTCGGACTCTAGAGCAGTGGAGGTGCATTCTCTGGAGTGATGGATCACGCTTCTCCCTCTGGCAATCTGATGGAGGAATCTGGGTTTGGTGGTTGCCAGGAGAACAGTACTTGTCTGACAGTATTGTGTCGAGTGTGAAGTTTGGTGGAAGGGGCATTATGGTGTGGGGTTGTTTCTCAGTAGCTGGGCTCGGCCCCTTAGTTCCAGTGAAAGGATTCTGTATGCTTTAGCATACCAAGAGATTTTGGACGATTTCACACTCCCGACTTTGTGGAAACGGTTTGGGGAGTTTGGGCACCAGTGGAGAGCTTGCCCAGAAGAGCTAAAGGTGTTATAGCTGCAAAGGGTGGGCCGACGTCGTATTAAACCCTATGGATTAAGAATGTGAGTGTAAAGGCATTTGAGCGAATACTTTTGGCAATATAGTGTATATACAGGTGGTCCTCAAGTTATGACGGAAATCCGTTCCTAGGACAGTGATGTAACACGTATTTTAGAGTAAGTTGAGTAAGTATATATAAATGTGACACAAAAATGTAAATAAAATGTTTTTGTGACACAAAATGTAAATATATGGACCTTGGTGGACTGGAGATCTCTTTTTTACACAAAAAGTAAGTAAAAATGTAATGAATTAGTTAATTTGGATCATTTCTGTTGTTCTGTTCATCATGATACTGCATTCAGTGGTGCAAAAACAAAATATTTTTTTTGTACAAAAGTAGTACTTTAATAACCTAAAGTCCAGCAGTGGGAAGTAGTTGATCTCCCGGGGTTCATCGATCTTCCCAGTCATTTTGTTATTTTGTTTTTCTCGGCAAGACCACTGGCGCACACACACACATGCATATATATACAGTACATATATATATGCTCTTGTACGCTCATGTCTCTCATGTCTTTCTGCCTGTCTGGTGCTTTTTCCTGTGTCAGACGGGGATATCTCAGTTATCCCTCATTTCCATACAGAGAAGCGTGACATCTGCAAATAATAATTTCCGAGTGTGCGAAAGGGGCGGACAGAGTGAATTTTAATGTGATTGCAGGCACACATCATTAGGACCTTGGCGCAAAACTTAGAGAAAAGGCCCGAAAATGATCATTCCTACATTAATATTTTAATATTTTCTCTTTTTTTGAGAAAAATAGTTATTGGAATGTGCTTGTCACCCTGAAGGACATGCAGGCATGTTTTGCAGAATAATAATAATCATACTGCTCCATTTTCCTGAACTTCTACACACAAAGTGTATTTGTCACATCTGTGTAAAAGAATTTTATGAACATTTTTACCATGAGATATTGGCTGAAAGGAATAGTAATAAAAAAAACCTCCATATTCAGATAACAGTGAATCTATATAACATACATATATCTAGACCTCGCCGCCATGTGCTTGTGGATATATCCGTAATACTAAATCCAGCATATTTTTTGGTCATTTAGACAGATAAAAATGTATTTAACAATGAAACTCCACATTCGAGCCTGTGGAATGTGATTTAGGCCTGTAGCTCGGTCTTTTCTGCATGATGGACAGTGCCAAAATTGCACCCCTTGCCAAAAATATGGGTCACCCCTGATATTCTCTCCTGTATCCAACGGAGCGATAAGCATCGGTTGACTTAGAGAATCAAAACGGGCTCCGTTTTATCTGGAGCCTCTCATTTTCTGAGTGATGCCATTTGCATCCAATTGCCTCAGTGCAAAACGATTGAACTGTATTTGAAATGAATTCCCCCCACCCACCATTTCTATTTCAGTGAGGTATTTCGATGGCCTGAAAATTGAGTTCAGCGCCCATTGCGATGAATGGGCAGCAGAGAAGCTTTCACTCGGCTGTCTTCTGTAATGTTACCACAGTATGGATTACAGAGCCGGCCTATTAGACTGACGTTTAACATTTAGCAGGCGTCCGAGGTTCATATTAATTGGCCAAACTGCATCTTTAGGGCCTCACACTGGCGAGCCAGCAGCTGCTGCTTGTTTGAAAAAAAAAGAGATCCATTTAGCTGAAATGGAAAGTGCCTCTGCTTATCCATACAGATTTACTGAGGTGATGCTGAAGTACATGGAGGTTCAGCTTCTGACTTAATAACTTTGTGGAACTTGTGGACTTTGTAGCAGAACTTGTGGAGCTTGTGGTACCTGTGGAGTTTGTGGTAGAGCTTGTGGAGTTTGTGGATTAGTCCATCACTTCCACTAAGTGCAAAACATTAGTGTTCCATTTAGGACAGCACTGACCCATGGCAGTGTGCACTACAGAGGGAAGTCCCCAGTGTGCACTAGGCACTACATTTACGTGCACTCACGTAAGTGCGCGATTTCAGGCGTACACTCAGTCTGTTGTATTTGTAAACTGTATCTTGAATTAAATCTACTCAGCGTACTCTGCCTTTTTGTAGAGCATTGTATTATATTTATACTTTTTACATTTGACAGTATGATCAGGAACTAAATTACACTAAACTTGGACTGTATACGAAAAGCTGGCGAAGAGTGAGCACTGTGCAGGACACTCAAGAGCACAACACACACAATTAAGAAACACACCATTTGACAAGCAGCACTATACAACAAATCTTTAAATATTGCATGTTAACCACAACTGACATGCGTCAAAATAACATTGGCAAATTGTCACACTGTTTTTTTTTTGTTACAAACCTTTATAAACCGCCTTCATTCATCCTCCCCCCTAATTCATTCATAACTAATTTAGCACTGTAATCATGGCAACCACAGCTTTTGCTATTGGACAACAAACATAATCATCCAGTCAAATGACTCAAAGTTAAATGAGAGACACTAGAATCAAGCAATGGATTGTCAGATTTTAGTGTGAAAGGCTGGCGCACAAGCAAGAAAACTCACACAGCAGTTTAAAATATTCCCCACTGTTAAAAATATTCCCCACTGAAGGGTTTATGTAGGCGTGTGTCAGCTGTGGTGACAGGCTTATGTACATGTTTGAGTACATGTTTCCCAGATAAACTAGGTTTGCTTACACTAATATTGGATGGCTGGTGCGAATGTAAACATAGCTGTTGACTCTGGAAGTCGGGGGTTTGTCTTTTTTGCAGTATTTCCTCATCTGTTTGTTTTTCCGCTGTGCTGGTCTGTCAATGGCGCCAATCTATTACCGAGTCCGCCGAGTCCCTCGTCTCTTTCACATTCGTAACAGGGCATGTTACGTAACGGCTGTCGTTACCTGGAATGAGCACTTTGGAGAGTTTTACTTTGCGCCCCGATTGCAGCCCCGGATGTAAAGTTGGCAGGCGCTAAGAGCAAAGCACATTGCGTCAGGCAGACTGTCCAGCGCTCGGACAGAGTTCCCCATGAAACACCGGTTTTGATCTAGGTTCTGGGGAGGAGGCGGAGGGGATAAAAGAGGGGGAAAGGAGGAGAGTAGATGAGAAGCCACAGGCACCTGTGAACGAGCAGAAGCGGAGCAGAAATGAACAGATTCTCGCCACGTTCTGGCGCTCCTTCAGCATTTAACTGAGTATTTACCCACACCGCTAATGAGCTTCACCGTTAACGCCAGTATTGCTTATGTCACACACAGGCTCCGGGGGGTGGGGGGGGGGGAATATGGAGAGCAAGAAAAAGAGAAAACTACATAGACAGAGTGAGATAAGGAGGGGCGAGGGAAACAGAGAGAGATGGAATCAGTGGGATAGGCGTAGCAGAGTGACAGAGGTTGAGATAGAGAAAGAACAGAGAGAGAGAGAGAGAGAGCGAGAGAGAGTCAGAGTGAGAGAGGAAGGAAAGACCATTAATTAGTAACCTGTGATTTAAAAAATCTCAGAGCTGTCAGAGCAGAGAGCTCCTGGAGATATTACAGCAAACACACACACACACACACACACACCCCACACTAACACACACACACACACACACACACACCCCACACTAACACACACACACACACCACACTAACACACACACACACACACCACACTAACACACACACACACCACATTAACACACACACACACACACACACACACACACTTGAGTACATCCCCATAACCTTGTTATTCTCTAGGCCAGGCCCTCTCTTTAGTCCTTAGGTCCAAACACATGACAACATTTTGCTCCTCACTAATGACGGAACCAATAAAGGGCCCTTAATTATAAAAACAAGTTTATTTTTTATAAACAAGTGAACAATGTTGAAAACTGACAATTTATCACACTGTCCATAGATAACTATGAAAGCAATATATCTATCAATCAATCAATTAATCAGTCTGTCTATCTATATCTAAATATATTTATACTGTAATTATTCTTTTTATATTTATTAATTTATACTTTATATATTTGTACACATATGAGAATATAATGTTATCTCAAATTAATATTACTGAATATACAAAATTAAACTAAACAGAATAAAAACAAATTATATTCTACAGTAAACTTGTGGAAGAGTTCTTGTGGAAGTTCAGTATTACTGTAGCTTCATCAGAAACCTGGTTTGACTCAATCAGTCCTTCATTAAATTAGATCAGGAGCTGCTGATGGGGTTTCACAGTCCAAACAAGGGCTGAAGGAACCGAGGAGGAACCTGGAACCAAACCTGTGTTCTCCTTACCAGCTCACACAGTATCAACTACTATTACACACATAACTAATCTTTATATGTTTTAGTGCTTTCTTGTTTGTTTACATTTATTCTAAGACACTTCATCACACATTGGGAAAACGGCTTTAAACTATTTGCAAAGGTGTCTAAGACTTTCGCACAGTACTGAATGTTTCTCCTTGCATGTGTATACCTAATTAGGATTAATCTCTTTAAAATTGTTGGAACAAACTTTTCTCCTTTTAATTGTTGAACGTAATTGCCTAATATGACCTACAATTACTTGGAAAAATACTGTAACATGGACTTTTATTACACAGTTAATAATGTTTTAACTTTTGTAAAGTTAATAAGCTATTAATCACTCTTTAATGCCCTTTTTCTACATACCCTTTAATGCCCTTTTTCTGCATACTTTATGCGTCATTTATATCTAACTACCTCCTTAAATAAGGAGTGTTATGTTACATGATGCATTATATTTACATTGTGTTTACATTCAATGCAGTTTGGTTCGATTTCTGCACTTCTATATGTCTGGAAAAATAAAGACAAAAATATAAAGAACAGTGTTTATTTGTATCCGTGCAGTCAGTGGCCTCAAGACATTCCTTTTTATTCAAACTCGTTGCAAAAATATTTTTTACATCTTTTTTTTTTACTGTGGGCCAGAACTAAGCAAAGCAAGACGAGTTATCTTTCTGCATTTCTGCGACTGTGTGGAATCCAAAAAAAGAATTTCTGTGTGTGTGTAAGCGTGTATTTGCCTCTTGGTGAGGACCTAATGTCTCCATAATAATAGAAATACTGGAAAATCGGTAGAAGTGCAGCAATGTGCCATTTTTAAAAGAGCCAAAAGTGTCTTTGAGTCAATGAGGTTAAGATTAGGATCAAGTTTAGGTTTATTTGTTTGCAAATCAATGCAATGTCCCCAGACTGCAATATTACCAATGTGTGTGTGTGGAGTACCAATGTTTTCTCCACAGTCAGCAATAAAAAATGAGTTCCTCATTAAATCAAGGCCAGATTTGGCACTGCAGCAGTTCAATAGTTTTTAAAGCTGTATTTTGAGCAGAAATAGAGAATCTGAGGACACTGGTTGCACTTATTCCTCCTATAAAGTTGCTACAGATTACATTTATCAGACACTTTTATTCAAAGTGAATTCCATTTCCTACCTACAGGGGCAGTCTCCCTGAGCCACTTGGGGTTAAGGGTCTTGCTCAGGAACCCAGTGGTGCTGAAGGTAGGATTTGAAACCATGACCTCTTGGTCTAGAGGCAAGTACCTACTAGGCCACACCCCAGATAATAACCTATTTGTTCAATAATGATCAATCAGGGCTTAATTTTAAAGCATCTTTTATCTGCATTTGGTTTGCTATGATAAGTGGTCTTTATGTGTGAAAAGTTGGATGGATATACACACACACAAATACACACAAAAGTTGGATGGATATAAATATCTATTTATATAGATACTACACACACACACACACAAATATAATCAAATATACAAATATAAACAAATATAATCAAATATAAATCAAATTTAAATAATAATAATTTTAACATTGGTCACTGGATAATACCAGCGTCTTTGGATGTACTTGAAATAGAATTCTATTTTAGCACACAAGAAAAATGTGAAACTAATTCATTAAAATTGCACATTTAAGCAACAATGTTACCCTACCGACCTGCTGATGTTGCTATGTTACTAAAGACTGAATAAAAAACTAATATCAGCCACATCAGTGCTGTAAAAATTGTT
Source organism: Brachypetersius gabonensis (assembly GCA_037577145.1). Lineage (NCBI taxonomy): Eukaryota > Metazoa > Chordata > Actinopteri > Characiformes > Alestidae > Brachypetersius > Brachypetersius gabonensis. Next base: position 11,770 of record JBBJLR010044627.1, read on the forward strand.
TTCTATTTTATAGCATCGCAGACCTTTTCCTCTTTCCACCTCTCCTTTTTCGCTCTCTTCTCTTTTCTCAATTCTCTTCTCTCCTTTTTCTCTCTCCTCTCCTCTCTTGCCCATCCTTCAGCGCCTGCCTCCCTCACTTACTTTCTTTTTCCAACTAAATGTGTTTGGCAGCTATCCTTGTCTCTCTCTCTCTCTCTCTCTCTCTCTCTCTCTCTCTCTCTCTCTCTCT
>JBBJLR010044634.1:0-11998 GCA_037577145.1 Brachypetersius gabonensis
GCGGGTGTGGGTGTGTGTGTGTGTGTGTGTGTGTGTGTGTGTGTGTGTGTGTGTGTGTGTGTGTGTGTGTGTGTGTGGCCATTGGCAGATTTCCCTGCCTTTCTGTGTTACTACTGCACTAAAACAAACACACACACAGGCTTGTCGTGGTATAGCAGGGTGGTAATGGGTCTGACACACTTCACTCTGAGGAGAGAAAAATTACTGTCACACACTCAAGGGTGCAAGTTCAGTACTTTAGTTAAGGCGCATGTTCCATTGCAGTTGTATTTTGAAGCTGCAGTGACTCCATTCATCTTAACTTCAGGTTTGTAATGTATAAATAGTTACTGAAGGAAAAGGTACAGATAAGCCTCTGTCTCCTGGAGAAGTGAATGAGTGTTAACTCTTCAGTGGGGGGAGTTTTTAATCTACCTGATGCTACATGAGTTTTTCACTCGTGCCGGCATTCCACACCAAAATTCGTTTATTTTGTATTGTCTTTTTTTTTTATCTGTTATTTTGTATTGTAGATCGTTCTTGTATTTGCTCCGGTTGTGCCACCTGACAGCAGTTAAACATCAGTGAGACGATGTTCACCTCGATGCTGGTGTCACTCGTTTAAATTTCACTCGTTCGACAAAATGATTGATTGTAAAACAGCGCATGCTCTGGTTGTTATGGTTAGTGTCATAGTAATTATGAAATAATACGGGGGAATGATAAATATTCTTAAAGATGTAAGCAAAACAAACGCTTCTCAGGGTTTTGGGCCATTCAATTATTGTCAGGTGGTTCAATAGTTGCGCGAAATGTAAATATTGGTTTTACAGTTCCAAACTGTGAGTGTGTGTTTCTTGGTTGTGTGTGTAGTGCTTTTGAGTGTCCTGCACCGCTCTTCGTCCGTCAGTTGGTGCATCAGCTGCCTGAGTTTAATGTGATTTTAGTTATGGATCACCAGTCAAATGTACACAAGTATAAGTGTATTTTGGATCTCCATTAACCTGCAGTGTTACATCAGCAGTTAGAACATGTTAGAATATTTGTTACTAATCATCCCCGGTGTAACAGTACACTTTAATGGAAAGTAGTCAGGTGGAGAAAAGGTGTGATGTGCATTAAAAGATTATGGTACACAGTTGTATATTAACTTAGGTCAAGAAGGTTTATTGTCATTTCAGCTGTATACACAGTACAGCGAAACCAATATCAAACATTCTTCTAAAAACAGACCCACAAAGGACAAAAACAGAGTACAGACGGCTCAAAATACATAGTGTGACTACAAAGAACAACTACAGAAGCACAAGAACAACAAAACAAGACATTAAGTGCAGTTGACGGCTACAGTACTAATTTGAATTAATACTGTTTTATGCCAGATACTGTGTACTGGAAGAAATTTAAGATGTTGCCAACCAAGAATTTGACCCAAAGTCACCTGTCTACTGTGCTTGAATGGGTTCATGTATTCTTTTGGACTTTCTTGGGCTCTCCTTAACCAGAAATAGAATTCAGACAGTGTCTCTTTGCTTAATTACAGTGCAGCGTACCCTAACTTGTGTTACTGTGTGTTTTTGCAGGCGAACGGGATTAAAATTGGACCCCAGCATGCTGCCACCAACTCGACGCTGGCGGGTGGACAGGGCGGACAGCAGGCTGGAGGGGGCTGTTGCTGAGCTTTTCTCCTTTTAACCTCCTCTTCCCTTCTCCACCCCCCCTTTCCCAAACTCCTTATGTTTCTACTGGACTGGTCGCATTCACTAACATTTTCTTAACCCCCCCCCCACAGCCCAGCCCTCCATTCAAATCGTGTACTAGATGGCTATCCAAAATAAAAAGGAAAAAAAACACAAAAACAAGAAAAAAATAACCAAAAAAAAGCTAAAGACCAGGTCCTTAAGTCCTGTGAAACCCCTGAAGCTCGTCGAGGGCTCCAGCAGACGTGATTATGGTTACTAGTTAGGCAGAAACCACCGGAGCTGTTGGAACCCGTATTCGTAAATATATCCGTTTGTATTAGATTTTTTTTTTTTTTTTTTTCCTTAGACAGTTGTGGACTTTTTGTGCCCCTTTGACTTCAACGCTGAACTGTATTAAACACTACAAAGTCATCTCTAGTATTTTAATCGGTTAATGTAAGCGAGTTCTAGAAAAATAAAATAAAAAAACGACGAACTCTGAAGTCAAAATAAAGGTTTGGGCTGTGATGAGAGGAGCAGCCGTTATCAAAGTGAAGAAGTTAGTAAGATTAAAAAAAGAAAAGCAGGACTGTTTTAAATCTGTATTTATCATTCACATTCTGTATATATAGTTATCATTTCTTGCTTTGATGTATGTTGACCGAGCTAGAATTCTGTATTGAATTTGCCTAAATTCTATACTGTACGAATAGAGCTTGAAGATGCAACAGTATTGCTACGTTTCCAAAAAAAACCCAACTTGCTTCGACACCATTTTAAGGTTAAACTTTTTACGTTGTTCGTTTTAGTTTGGTCCTGCCATCTGCCTTTGCCCTTTTCTCTGTGTCCCCTCGCCGCCCAACGCCCCTCCCCGCCTTGATCTAATCTTATGTATAGAAATTTTGGCTCAGTACTCTGTTTTAATAATGCCAAATTTGTGTTTACCTGTGTTTGATCACCACTTGGGAACCGGATCGCTTGTCCTTCTTAAAGCTAGGCCTGCTGTTTGCCTTAAGAGATTTCGGAACAGCAAAAGGACAACAATCATGGATTTTGCAGGATTGGTTTAAAGAAAAACGACTACATTCGTAATTGAGATGTGCATACATATTAAGAAACGAATGTTAGGTTCAGTTACAGTAGATAAATATAGCCCTCGTGCATACACACACACACACACACACACATATACATACATACACATACATCGCTAACTATATTCATTCAAGCCGGAATATATGTATGCATAAACTCCTTTTCTCTTCATTTGTTTTCCCCGATGCAGTCCGCTGTGTAACGTCGGTGCAGATCCACATTCATTTTAAGTGTCTGAGTGGTTGTGTAAAGGCTTGCTTTTCTCTGGCAGTACGTTCTGTTCTGATAGGTATATGGTGAACATCTTGTCCGTCGTGAAAGGGGTGTGGTAAAAGCCAAACTGAAGTAACTTTGTGACCCTCAACTTTATTTGCTGTGTTCTCAAAATGAAATGCTATCACAATAAAATATAATAAACTCATCAACTCTCGGCGTGCCCTTGTATAATATTTTATACCGGCCTGGGCGCTCAGGACATGAAAAAACAACATTCATGAGTTTGTTATTCACTTTAAACGACTTGTGAAATACTGTGACTGAGCTGCAAGGATGGCCTGTTTTGAATGTTTTTGTGAGGTCACAATAGTTTGTCTGGACTGTTTGAAAGTGATGCAATACAGGAATTAGAATCAGGTTTATTTAAATACAGTGAAGTAGTTTAGGTTTATTGTCTTTTTTGAAAAATCACACAAGAACACCAATGAAGAACAAAAACAATCATTTTTAATCTGTCTTAAAGGAACAGACGGTTTAATTCCAAATGATAGAAAGAGGCTGAAAAACAGGTGAAAATGAAGGATTACTATTTTTGGTCTCTGTATTCACACAAACTAAAATAAATGGGGGGGTGCCATTGGCCCTTTAAAGAAGTTTTAAATGTTTTTAAATCCATTACACGTGTGTGTGTATATATAACAGGATTGAATATTACAGGATGACTGAGCTCCACATGTGCCAGCTACAAACAATATTTATGATGTTGAATTTTGAACAATAATTGTTAAATCTCACACAGACACAGAAAGACGTCTCCTTTTAAGCCTTACCAAGAACGTCAGCCTGATTCTATGCAGCGGAGGGATTAATGCAGCTTTTTATCTAACAAAAAAAAAACTGCTTTGACCTTGAAGCACAGAATAGTAATCGTCTTTCAATCTCCGGATACATCTAATCGAATCATTTATCTGCCTTAATGACATCTTCAATCTCAGCTGATCATCAGGCGAGTTCGTTCACAATTAATGGCTCCATTTTACAGTTTTTCTTATATTTTCACCTGGTATGACATTTGCATGGGGTTGTGTACCAAAATTCAATTTTAACTGACCACTCCCGAAACACTCAGACGTGGAATAAGTACTACAAATGTTGAACTATTCAAACTGTATATAAATTACTATTGATATAGTTAATACTTCCTCTGGTATATGAATACGTCAGCAAATAAGTTGCTGTTTTTGTTTTCAAGAACTTCAAGGTAATGCCGTTTGCACCAAATAACAAACACATTTTTCTGATACAGGCTGTTTTAGGGAATTCGGTGCTGAATATTTACCAATGAATGAAGTGGGTGACCTACAGAATACTACCACTGCTAGTACTAGCAATAATATTAAGCAATACGATATTTCAATGATTGTGTTCTTTAGACAGAAAAATGTCACAGAGGAGACCAAAAACAGTATAATCAGGTATAAATAAGAAATAACCAATAATACAAAGAAAAACAAAAAGAGGGGAGAACGGATTTCAGCCAATGAGAAGTCACTATCTGTTACGTCACAGTGTAACCCCCGTGTTTACTAGCGCCCCCTGCGGGAGAGAGAGAGACAGACAGACAGACAGACAGACAGACTTGACTGTGTGTGTGTGTGTGTGTGAGAGAGAGAGAGAGAGAGAGACTGTGTGTGTGTGTGTGTGTGTGTGTGTGTGTGTGTGAGAGAGAGAGAGAGGGAGAGCTCGTGCACGCGAGGCGAGTGCCTGGATCGGTTCGGATTTTTAAAAAGTAATAATAAAATAAAACTCGAAACGAGTTGCAGTTTTTGAGCCCCCGAGAAGAGGAAGAAAGAAAGAGATAGTGTCTGTGAACCATGTCTGTGTGTGTGTGTGTGAGAGAGAGAGAGAGCATAGAGTGTGTGCGTAACGGGGAGAGAGAGACAGTGAGACAGTAAAAGAAGGTGAGAGCGAGATAGTGCGTGTGTATGAGAGAGTTGAATTGCGGAGAGAAAGAGTTGAACTGAAAGAGAGAATCAAATTAAATTAAGTCTGTGTGAGAGAGTTGAATAGAATTGAGAGAGCGAGTGAGAGCGCGAGAGAGATCTGAACTGAAGAGACAGTGTATGATAGAATCGAATTGAGATTGTGAGAGAGAGAGAGAGAGAGAGAGAGACAGAATTGAAATGATTGAGAGAGAGGGCGAGTGCGCGTGTGTGTGTGTGAGAGAGAGAGAGAGCGAGAGAGAGAGAGATAGAGATAGCGTGAGCGAGAAAGACTGTGTGTGAGAGAGCAGTGAGTGAGTGAGATAGAGAGAGAGACTCAGTGAGAGAGATAGAGTGAGTGAGTGAGTGAGTGAGATAGAGAGAGAGAGCGAGCCGGCGAGGAGGAGCAGCAGCAACGCTGGGACGGAGAAAACTGAAAACTTACAGGATTCGACGTTTATAATCACGATTTAAAGGGAATTTTGGCGTCCTGGACGAGCCAGTTGGAGTTTTAAATTCGCCGAACAAGCTCCTCGGTGCGGAGGTGAGCCGTTTTAATTCGGAAAAGGTTGGAAAATCGAACTTTAATCCTGTTTTGTGTTGTGTTTTTAACACGTTTGTCGGTCGGTGCCGTGTTTAGCCCCCCCACACGGACTCCTCTTTGCTTTTATCCACTTTTACACCGGGAAAAAGTGCTAGGAGTCAGGTTAACTTTGTCGTTTTCAATGAAATGAGAGCTGAAATTTAATTGGGAGATGAATTAAACTGGTTGTTTTGGTCAGAAATGGTGTTAAAATCCCTTAAACTGGTTAAAGTAGCCTCGCTCGAATGCTAATGTTAGCTTGTTTAGCTCGCCACCCTTTTTTCTCCCCTCATTGTAAGCCAGTCCCGATTAGTTGTGGTTTGAGAGGAAAACAGAGGGAAAACGCGAGTTAAGGTGGGTAATATTTATTTTTCCTGATGCCGGACAAATGAAGGACGACACTGACACTCGTTTGTGTGGTTTCTTTTATTCGGAAGAGTAGTTTTATTGCAATAAAAAGATAGGCTTCGTTAGCCAAGCTAATTGAGTGTTGGAGTGAGACACGAGGCTGTGTGTAGGTGAGTCACTGAGGGAGAGCCCCGACCCCCAGAGCCACAAAACACCTCCAAATTCAACTTTAAACTCCTACAACCTATCCCTTTTCTTTCTCCGCTCTGTCTTTTTCTTCGTTTCCACATGAGGGACCCTTTAATCCCTCTCTCCGACTCTTTTCTGGGTCTAAAACAAGTCCCTCCGTCCCAAAGAAGGACAATATCAATTGAGCCAGAAAGGTTGCTTGAGGCCAGATCGCATTTGTTCTTTTTTCCCTATCAAATGTGCTTTAAACTGTTTTATCGAATGGTTAGTGTTCGTGTCAGATATTCCAGACCCATAATATTACTAAGAGATGTGATTTTGTTGGATTTTGAGCACTTTTTTGGGCTCTTAATGAGCTTTTGGCCTCATTGTCCTCTTTGCCCAGCCTCCACACGTTCGTTTAACTCAGCTTTGTCTGCTTCAGAACCACAAAATGTTCTTCAAATTCGTTTACTTCGTTTAATATGCGTATGTATATAGCTTAGCCTTTTTGGGTTGCAGTGCAATACGGAGTTACTTTTGAACCCTTTTCCTATAAGTTTGCTCTTTGTTCAGGGCACAAAGTTGTTTTCGTGCGTTTTATTGCCTTTATTTCTATTTTTTAAAGTAAGGAACAGTAATAACTTCGAAACACCTGTGCTCCATTTTTTTCCCTCTTGTTTCCAGATAATGAAACACGTTTTTGATACCAGATTTTCTGCTTCAGTTGTGGTGCTTTAATGTTCGTTATTTGTTAAAAGTACAGTTTTCTTTGTTTTGACATGAACGTGAGTGTAATTTGTTTCACTGTCTAACTACTACTAACACCCCTCCCCATCCTTTAACCTAAGATGGCAGCTTTAATGTGAATGAGCAGATCTGAGGGCAGTGCATGGCGAGCAGATGAGAAACCTGCATTGTAGTGAAATGGCTTTGGGCCTTCTTTCTTCTCCTTGGCCTTCGTTTTGTGGTCATGGTGGCTTGTTCGCTCGCCTCGGTGTTGCCAGGCAAGTGTGAGTTCCTCTTTTTTATCCCTGAAGGGGGGGTGGACCAAAAAAAGAAGTTATCTGTGCAGGTCATGATTTCACACTATAGGTTGAGGTTTGAACAGACTCAGAGGTGTGAGGGTAAAACTTGAATTTGAGGTGTTTTAAATTATTTTTTTTCTAAAGCTGGTTTGTATGAACCCTTATTCCTCATTTTTCCTGTGGATGGGGGAGTGGGGTGTTAATGTATCAGTGCAAGTCATCATTTCACAGTATATATGCTGAGGTTTGAACAGATTCAGAAGTACTGGTTTTGTTTTCAGAGGATAAAAACTGGATCGGAGATGTGTGCATTGGATTTTTTTTTTGCAAAAAAAGTTGTATTATCTCCTAGTCCTCAGCTTTGATGAACTGGATGCTGTAAGTTGTCTGGTTTCTTCATCCACCTGTCGTGTGTCAGTTCGAACAGGTTCAGAAATGTGGTTTTGTTTTAGAGGGTCAATTCTGAATTTGAGGTGTGCACGTTGTTTTTTATTCTTATTGCAAAAATGCTGGTTTGTATAGATTTTTACCTCATTTTTCAATTTAGAGGGTGATTTATGAATGAAATAGTTTGTCAGTGCATGTTTGAGATCGTGATTTCTCAGTAGCCTATTTATGTTGAGCTTTGAACAAGTGCTGGTTTTGTTTTAAGAGGATAAAGTCTGTTTTTGAAGTATGTGCATTGAATTTTTTTAATTCCTCTTGCACAAAATGGTTTTATCTCTTATTAGTCCGTTTTGAACAACTGGGTGCGTGATTTCTTTGTGCACCTGTTGTGGGTCAGTTGTTTTTACAGCATAAAATCCTAAATTTGAAGTGTGCATGGTTATTTATTTTTCTTTTTGCAAAAAATCTGGTTTCATCTCCTATTCCGCAGTTTTTGATGAGCTAGATGCTGCAGTTGTGAAGACTTCAATAGGACTTTAACTTGGTTTTTAAGACTGTTACCTGTTTGCTACTTTAACTTGCAGATAAACAGCCACTCCAATCTCAGCCACCATTTCAGAGTTGGAAGGTGCCGAGAAGAAGCTTAACTTTAATCCCAACTGCAAAGACCATCTACAGGTGCAGAAATGCTGCAACTTCTTATACCTGCATGCAAGGGATTTTCCTCCATTTTAAACCAGCACAGTAGCATTTATCAGCACCTTTAACCTACAGTAACCAACATAGAAACAAACATACTTAAGTTTGGCTAATTCATTGCTTTCTGACCTGTTTTAAAACAAACCTTCAGCATAAATGGACTCTAAGCTTTTAAATATGTAAATGCTTCTTTTAAACCAGTACTAGCATCTCTAAAACCCATATAGTAGTTTAAAATAAAAGTTCAGCATATAAATACAGCCTGTAGCAAAAAGCAAGATAACGGCTGTTAAACAGATTTGAATGATTTGGTTGATGTCTCCACTGTTTCAAGCAAAACTTTAACACATTTGGACTCAAAAAGGCATCTAAATATACAGTTGTTTTAAAACGGCATGTTAGTACTGGTATCTCTAGTTTAAAGAAAAGTTAAAAACATAAATACATCATATAATGAACCCCAAATGTTTGAAGTTAGAAATAAAGCGACCGTTTCAAAAAACAACTAATTCAAATTAGATCCCAGATATCCATTCCTCTTAAAAGAGGCCTTTCCAAGTAGCTCCACACAGCGTCGCAAACAAGGGCGGCTTTGAATCAGAGTGTTTTTCTTTGAAATCGAGAGCCATCAAGAGAAAATGTGGTGGAGGTGTGTGAGTTTTGATGTCACCAGGTGGCAAGATGAAGATCTGCAGTGGTTTTGGCAGTAAAAACCTGCAGCAGTTTACTGAATTTGGGTTTGTGCTGTTGCTCACAGCAATGCAAAGTCATCTTAAGTTGATAATGTTGCCTTCTTACTCCAAAAACAACCCCAAATACTTGATTTACTTCTTTTGCAATGGACTTCTGGGACATTATTTTCAGGCTTCAATGATGTTAAAGAAACAAACATTAGAAGTTCATAGAAACAGGGTTTAGAAAAGTGATTTATTTTTCTTTCACCTTGAAGTTTTCTAGCAAATCAGATCCCAAAAAGCTCAGTTTCATGATAGATGTCCTAAAAACCAACCTTTTATCAAAAACGGATACAACTGGCGAACACAAGCAAAAACTCTCTTTTTATAAAACTTACTCTTTTCAGTATCTTGAATTTAGGTTTAACTGTACCTGGTCTATTTCCATCAACATAAGATTTACAGCATCCTCTAGCTTCATTCCTACTAAAGAAACAAGCTTGCCTCTTTTTGATGATACATTTGTGGTTAATGCAAATAAGAAGTGATTAATTTTTAGTTCTTTATTAGAATGCCTTGAAATACCGAACTATAATCCCCCCCCAAAAAAAACATTGTTTTTGTAAAACTACTCGATTCACATTCTACTGGGTACATTGCAGACTACACACTATAACTTGAGTCTGTATTTAAGATTGACATAAACAGTGGTTTATAAGAAATATACCAACAAAAAGACATGCGTTCAATTCATCACAAGCTGTTTAAAGTCATTTGGGTGCAGCAGTAGATGGTTCTGGATGGAATCTCTTCTTTAAATTAAATTAAATGGGTCAGCTTGAGGACACATTTCTCTGTGCTTGTATAACTGTGGCCATCTTGAACGTGTTTTAATAGCTTAGTTACACCTAGTTATTGCTGTCAAGGCAATGTAATGATTGAATAGGTTCTCTAAAGCTAAAATAATCACGAGTAGTAAATCAGTTAGTCTTTTAAGGTCACTCCCCCCAAAAATAGACATCATTATTACTAAGCTACAAAAATCGTAAAATACAAGTTAAATGTGTAGTCTTTTAAGGTCTCTCTTCCAAAAATAGACTAAAATCTCACTGAAGCTACAATAATCATAAAATAGAAGTATATTACCGTCTTTCTGTTCTACCTTTTTGCTCTTTTTTTGTCTTTTTTAGGCCTCTGAAACAAAAGGTAAATATGCTGTTTTAGGGTCCCCTCAAAAACTTTAGCACATGTGGACTCAAATAAGCTTCTAGGACTGTTTTGTTTATAAAACCAGTGCTGATGTCTCTATCTCTGATCCCAGCAAAGTAGTTTTAAGCTCAAAATATAAATACAGCCTATAGCCAAGAGCAAGAGAACAGATGCAGTCTCAAGTTTGACCAATTGAATTATTTTCTGCGCTGTTCAAAACAAAAACTTTAACCTTTGGACTCTAATAGTCTTCTCAATATGGAAATCAAAGTGCACCAGTTGTTGGTGTTTAGAAATAAAGTTCTCAGTCTGGCCTTTTAGGGTCCGTCCACACAAAAATAGACCAAAATCGGATCCAAAGTCAGTGCGTTTAGGTTTGTGACGTGCTTTCAGTCTCAGTCAGGCACGGCGCGGTCGCCCCTCCTCTCCAGCTGAGGGTTAGCAGGAGGGCTGCGTTGGCCTGTTGTGCTGCAAAAACAAGCGGCCCTTTTTTCCTCCTCGCCTCCCATCCCCCTTTCCCTCCCTCTCCCTCCCTTTTTCTCTCTCTCTCTCTCTCTCTCTCTCTCTCTCTCTCTCTCCCCCACCCCCCACAAAGAAGATGGAGGAACAGTTTGAGATGAACAGATTGGAGTCACCGAGTCTAATTCAGACGAAAGCCGCTCGTCCTTCATTGTGGGACTCTGGCATATGCTTAGTCATTTTAAGGCGTGTGTGTATTCGCCTCCAGTGGTTCAAGCTCACAAAGTGTGAAGCGTCCCACCCAGGTGTCCTCCGAACCTCCGCCTCAGGTTAGAGATTCAGCTGCGTTTCTTCATGCGTAACCACATCCCCGTCTGTACAGCCTTAACAGGAGAGTTAACTTTTAATGTTAACCTAACAGTAGCGCAGTTAGTTGGAGGCCAGCGGACACCTTCACTGTTTAAAGAAAATTAGTTATGAGGTTGGATCTGTGAAGAAACTGCAGCACTGCAGGTGAATCCCACTCTGAGAAGTCTCTGCGTCAACTTGAGGCATTTCCTCCATACTCACCAGAGAAGGAATTCAGAGATGCCATGTGTTTATCTGCATAAAAATCCACACCCAAACTTTCAGTGAGCTTGTTTACCACTTTGCAACCATTTCCTTATTTTCCTTTCCCCTTACGTTGCTTTTAATGTTTGTGCTCTCTACCCGTTCCCCTATCTCGGTCTGCCATCAACATCCACACGTTTCTCATTTGGTTATTCATCGCTCTCTTTAGTGCTTTTCTATCCATCTGGTGTGCTAATATTACAGATCAGTGCTGCTGTACTGGTCTGAAAGTGGAAAATGTTTGATCAGGAGCTTATTTGAGTGATTAAGTATGAGTCATTTCAATTTTATTTATTTATTTTTTTGCATACAAAGATAGAAAACGGCACACGGTGTGGTAGAAGGTATTTATTTGGTTTATTTTGCGCTTGAGAAAGGCCTTCAACTCAATTATGAGTTGCACTTTAGCTGCAGTGTATATACCTGTATCAGCCTCATGTTGTCTTAATTCCTGAAGACAGCTTTGCTCAGCGTGTGAACAGTCTGCAAACACCCCCCCACCCCCCCAGGGTAATTTCCCTGCCCCAGGCAGCCATGGGCATGCCAAAGACCCCCGGGATGTACAGTCTTAACGACCCCGAGGGGAAAATCTCAAATCTGTATATGGTCTCCAACCATATCTCTGTGCCTGGAGATCAGGGCATTGATCTTGCTGTGTCATCAACTGCCGTACCAGGCTTTTTTCCCTCTTCATGCAGTCATTTATAGTTGTAGAACCTGTCATTAAAGAAAAAAATGTATCTGGGATCTTGAACCACTTCTGTTGTACCTTTTTATCAGAAATGTAAAGAATAGATGGTATTTTCGTGTGTGTGTGTGTGTGTGTGTGTGTGTGTGTGTGTGTGTGTGTGTGTGTGTGTGTGTGTGTGTGTGTGTG
>JBBJLR010044644.1:0-11997 GCA_037577145.1 Brachypetersius gabonensis
TGAGTCTATATACAAATATGTGAGTGTGTATGTGTTTGTGTGAGTTTAATAAAAGTAGAATTAAGACACAACAGTCTGAACAGGTTTTTTTCATGCTGTTTGTTTATTTGAGTTCCATCTTATTGGCTGGCACTGCTGCTGCGCCTTTTGGAGAATCTCGTGCGCCTGCGCGCGACTGCAGCCCTCCCCTTCCCCCTTCTCCTGCCGGCAGGGCGGGAAGCTTTACGAGCGCGGCGAGTGGGCATCGTGCACGAGTCGGGATGGGTAATGGAGTCGGGTTCCGGGACCACCTAGAGTTTCCGGCCTGGTAGAACAACACAAACGATCTATGCCCCTCCATCACAGTCTGGTCTGGTGCAGATGCTGAACAGGACCGGAACAGACTGCAGGAGATCAACGGAGCCATGGTTCCATTCACCTCTACTATATTAGTTTAAATGGCATCTGGTTCCTGTCACCTCCACTATATCTGTTTTATTGACGTCTGGTTCCATTCACGTTCGATATATTAATTTCAAAACGTCTGGGTCCATTCCTCATCATTATATATATATCTTTTAAAAACGTCTGGTTTCATTAACTTTAAGTTGGTCAATAGAATCAGATTTCTTCGAAACACATACAGTAGAGGTTAATGGAACCAGATCATCTTTCAAACAAATAGAGAGGTGATGAATGGATCCGGGCGTCTTTAAAACACATATACTGGTGGTGGATGGAAACAGACGTCTTTAAAACGGATACAGTGGACGTGAATGAAACCATGGCTCTGTTGATTTTCTCCTGGAGTCTGTTCTGGTCCTGTTCAGTATCTGCACCTGACCAGACGGTGATGGAGGGGCGCAGATCGTTTGTTTTCTTCTTCCAGGTCCGAAGCTCTGAGAGACTGCACTGGCTTTTGCAGTCTGCTCATTGTTTAAGTAAGATGTTAATTTTCTAAACTAAACACACATATTTTAAAACCGAATAAGACACTTATGATCAGTCACAAATGACATGTTGGCAATATTGGCAAAAAATGTGCGATTTATACTGGAATCAGTAAAAAAATATTTAATAAGCATGAATATCACAAAGTAAAAAAAAAAACGAAAAAACTCGAGTGGAAACAGTAGATGGTGCTGTAAAAAGAGGATTTCATTTTCACCGGGCAGTGGTAGAACGGTGGTAGAACCACTGAGAGCTTGTGTGTTTTTACTCTGACGGATGCTCACAAAATAAATACATACTGCTAACATATACATATATATACAGTATATATATATATATCTTTTTTTTTCTACATTCAAGTATTGACTTTGTTTTTTATCTTTTGTAAGGTATACTCCAAGGCATTTGATTTCTGACCTGATAGGGATATTACATATGTCTTTAAGAGTTGTATCATGAATTGCAAATAGTTCACATTTGTTTAAATTCAAAGTCAATCCTGAAGCTTTGGAGATTTAAAATTTTTTTTAATGGCTATTGGAATTTGGTGTCTGTCTTGTACAAATAGTGTTGTGTCATCGGTTAGTTGGCTGATGATAAGATCAGTACCTAAGACATTTAACTTTTTAATTTCATTACAATATTTAATGTAAATCGCTAACATATCTGTGACTAATTTGAATAGATATGGTGAAATGGGACAACTTTGTGGAATACCCACCTTAACATTAAAATTTATGGTGGTGCCATAAGGTAGACTGACACAGCTGTTGATATTTTGATACAAACCACCAACTAAATTTCTAAATTTGGTTCCAAACCCTAAATGTTCAAGAACTTGGAATATAAATGGGTGTTCTACGGAATCAAGCGCTTTATAGAAATCGAAAAAGAAATGTCAAGCATCTGTTAAGCTTTGTTCATTGCAGAAGTTAGAAAAGGTGTTGTTTGGATGACTTGCAGAGAATCTGGTAGGGAATTCATCATGGACTAAATTAAGGTCACCACCTATTATAACGTTATCAGTTGAGTATGTTGATTTCAAATTTTCTAATTGTAAGCCAATTTGTTCTAATAAGTTTATATTTTCAGTTCTCCGGTTGAAACCATAAATATTGCGTAAGATGAATTGGAAATCGTCAAGGGTTAGTATACAGGTGCTGGTCATAAAATTAGAATATCATGACAAAGTTGATTTATTTCAGTCATTCAATTTAAAAGGTAAAACTTGTATATTAGATTAATTCATTACACACAGACTGATGTATTTCAAATGTTTATTTCTTTAAATTTTAATGATTATAACTGACAACTAATGAAAGTCCCAAATTCAGTATCTTGGAAAATTAGAATATTGTGAAAAGGTTCAATATTGAAGACACCTGGTGCCACACTCTAATCAGCTAATTAACTCAAAACACCTGCAAAAGCCTTTAAATAGTCTCTCAGACTGTGTCCGAAATCGCATAGGGGAGACCGGGTATGGTTGTAACACCTTTTGCTTTACCACCTATAACTCACAGAATTTTTGAGCTAGTTTTAAAACTTTTACACAAAGTACTAGGGTTGGGTCGATAGACGATGCCATCGTCCATCGCCGATGGGCGATAGACATCACGATGCTGAGCTGGCATCGCAATCTTCCGCCCCGCCCCCGCAGCAACCAGCTCGTGAAAAACACTCACTTAATCACGGTGTAACAGGCTAGGTTACGGGCTCCCGGCCAGCGGTGGCGCTGTGGGAAGACTCCCTTTACTTCTACAAAAGGCTAGGCTTGGCTAACAGCAGCAACCACACAGCGAAGTTAATGTACAAACCTGAATCCGGGATACGTTATTGTCCTATGCGCATGTAAGTATGTTTGTTTTGGGTAATGCCTGCCGAGGCAGTTATATTGTTACCCATTTATATTACTCATGTATGTACCATACATTTACGAATCCTCCCCCTGCTGTGTTTATGCAGGAGAGTTTTTGTTCTCCATTTTCTTTCTTTCTTCTCGGTTTTTGGCCCCTGTGTGTTTGCCTAGCACGGGCTGTGTTTGGTGTTCAGACGCGGGATCGGGAGAGGATCTTCAGCGTCCACTGCACCGCTTTCAAAGGGAAAGGGAGTCTTCGAGGACTCCGAGCGGGACTTACCTTGGACTATTCACTCAATGTGGGAATTCCACACGGAGAATGAGACAGGACTCTGATGCATTCTAGGACTTTGTGAATGTGGTATATGGGTGGAGGTGTTGGACATCACTGTAATAAGTGTATATACACAATGTATACCCGATTCTCTGGTGGTCTGTACCCTTTCACGCTTGTATTTAGTAACTTTAGTGAAAACCTCAGATACCGTTGGTTGGTCCATGCAAGGTTCAGTTGTGCATGATGACACTGGCAATGAGCTGTATTCCGTGGAATGGTGAACACGTAAATGGCCATGTAAATTTGTTGTCTGCGGATAACTTGACCACAAATCCTACACATCACTTTAGACGTATCTCGTGGCTGTCCTATTTCATTCGGTCTAAAGCCAAAGTATTGCCAGATACGTGAATTTGCACCTTTTTTACCAACGAAGTTTGTCGACGCGATTATTATGACACAGATCACTGTGCCTATGCATGCCAGAGTCACGTGGAAAACGTGATTGACAGGTGGTAATTTGTGTGTAACTTATCTTTATTTATGGTTTGGTTATGGGTAAAACAAAGACCATGCGGGTCAGGTAGTGGAAACGGTAGGCTACAATTAATTAATTCGTCATGAATTAACAACCCCCCACCCAACCCGCCGCCTACGACGCCGATGCCATCGTCCATCGCGATGTTTCACATTAGACATTGTGCGATGCCAAATTGGTCGACATCGCCCAGCCCTACAAAGTACCCACATTTGTTTGCTACAAACTGCACTAAATCAGACATCTGCAAGAATATCACAGACATCGTGAGTTTGTGACAAATACATGGTGTTCCTTTGTTACAACCTACCCCACTACCGGGGTAGGTTGTAGCACATGATGGGGTGAGTTGTAACAGTTAGACAAAAGAAGCAAAAACATTGGCCTATGCTATATGCTTCAAAAAGAAGTTTTATTGAAATAAAATAGATGGTTGTAACACTTTTTAAAGTGTCATTATTTAAAATTAGAAGTAAAAACATTTAAGCAATTAAATCCGCAATATACAAAGATTTACTTACACATTTAAGTAATCAATATATTTTCCATTTTAAACAATTATGTATTTAATGACATATTTATATAATTAAAAATGCCACTCCTGACCCTCCGTACAAAACGGGCCGGTGACTTCTGTTTTAAATAATTGCGACGGATTAAATAAAGGCGATATGGCGGGGTTTTTTTAAAAAAAAGTGCTTATGTTGTACACAGTAAAGCAGCAATGAAATGGTAACAACTAGAGCTAGTGATGGGCACATGAAGCTCCGAAGCATGTATCAAGTATAAGGGGGCGTGGCAGACGAAGCCTCGCTTCGAGGCGTGTATCGGCTAAGCAGAAAACCATGTGACCAACAACAAACGAAGCCTTGGTTTGTTACATCAGCGCTTCATCTCAAGTGTCGCTTTCTGTATAAATGGGGGTGAATCCCGACAGAGAGTCGTGGCGTCCATTGTAATTATACTGCTCTGTCTGTGTGTGAGCAGCAGTTAACTGCAGATTATGACGTGGCATGCGTTAAATGTCACTATTCAACATTAACAATTAACTTACATGTACACAACAAACAGTATAACAGAACAGTAATGGACATGAAAAAAAAATAACATTGCCAACAAAAACATGTTTTATTTTTATTTCGGAGGAAGGGGTTATGGCTAGGTCTTTAATTTCATGGATTTCTTGGACATGGCCTGGCTCTGCCAATCAGGTATCCTGCTGCAAGGTATACTCCCGCTCCCAGCAATATCGTTCTAATGCCAATGCTTCCTCCGATTCCAGCACCTGAATGCAACAATTATAGATTTTGCTCAAATGCAGAACACAGCATTAGCGTTAGCATTAAAATTATCATTAACATCAGTGTTGGCATTAGCGTTAGTATTAGCTTAACATTAGCATAACGTTAGCATTAACATTTACATATCATTAACATATCATTTACATTAACGTAGCATTAGCATAGTGGTAGCATAAACATTAACATTTCATTAGCTTAGCATTAGCATTACCATAGCGTCAGCATTAACATAACATTAGTGTGTGTCCCAATACATTTGTCCACATAGTTTTGTATAGCAGCTCTGTCCCAATACTTTTGGTCATATTGTTCAGTTTAAACATGGTCATTGGAGGCGTGGCCTGAGGTCTCATATGAAGTTTCATTAGGTTTGGTCACTGTCTGGACAGTGAGAGTCTCTTCTGCCGAAACTGAATTCATTTCAATGGGGTGAAAAATAAATGCAAGTCAATGGGGGAAAAAGGGATGAGGGAAAGACAAGGAAAAGACGAGTGCAGGCCATCACCGACCGCATTTGTTTGTCGGGGACGTAGGCCCGATGCGTCACATGCGGTTTGGTGGGTTTTGGACAAAGCATGTCCGAGCACGTGTGTGTGTGTGTGTGTGTGTGTGTGTGTACCCAAATACATTTCTTCACATAGTTTTGTTTGACAGCTTTGTCCCAATACTTTTTTCCACATTGTTCCGTTTTCACATGTATGTCATTGGGGTAGTAAACGGATACAGTGCGCGATCAAACTGTTTTTGGCGCTCAGAACTACATGATTTATTACAAATAAGAATTAACCCAATAAATAGCGCTCTTATTACACGAAGCGTTTGTCAACCCCACCGATTTTTAAAATAGTGATTATTTGTTTGCACACCACTTCGGTATGACGTTTTGGTGATTTCTATTGCGGTGCCGGAGGCTAGAGCGCTCTAGTATGCGGTATGCTTTGTTCTTGACATAGCAGCAAGTCAGATGGTGTTTTGCCACAAGGAAAAAAAAAGCTAAAATAATAAAATATATAGATAATACAATACTGTGTGTTGTTCTTATGAATATGTACATTAATTCATAAAAAATGTAAAGATATCAAACAAAAACATGCCAGACAGAGCAGCGTCGGACTCGCCTGCCTTTCCTTAACCTAGCAACTCAATAAATAATATAATATAATATAAACCTATAACTCCAGCGGCTATTTAATTTCAAATGGCCGAAGATTCTAATGACAGTTTTCTTCCTCACTCAGTTTTCTTCTATTTTTAACTGATTTATGTTTTTATGTTTTATATATTTACTTCTCTCCCTCTCACCAAATCACCAGGCCCATCCACAAAGACATAAAACACTTTCTTGGTTTAAAATAAGGATTTCGCTCAATCGTTTCATCCCTACCTTTGCCGATGGCAAACCTCAGGCTAACAGGCAAAAAGAACCTGCCTGTTCTCCAAATCTTGAACAGCAATCCTCCTACTCCAGCCATATTCACTGTAAAAACAAATACAGGAGTAAACAGAACTCTGATGACCAGAAAAACATATTAAACTCATAAAACGAATGAATCTTAACAAGTTTTTATGAATTAATCTCACAAGCTTTTTAAATTCCGTTGACCGTGTGCATGAGATCCAAGAATAACGCAGGCGCGTGCGTGATTCAGCTGCGGGGATTCCGCACTGAGCCAGAAGGAGCGCGAGGCCGTGACTCGTTCACACGGACGTCTGAACCAGGCGTTTTTCTGGCGTTCGTGACTCCAGGTGAGCGTCTATTGAACGCCGCCCGTTTTTCTGCTCATTGAAGCAAATCGAAGCGTCCACACGGGCGTTCGGCCGCTGCGCGTTCGGATGGCGTCAAATAAACGCTGCATGCAACGTTTTCTTGGCGTCAAAATAATACACAAAACTACATATTGGGCGTCAGACGCCAGTCGAACGCCTTGCTGACGTCGATCAAGCTTCGCTACCAAACGCCACAAAAACGCCTATGGAGTTCAGAGCGCGTTCATTTTGAACGTCCATGTGGACGAGGCCAGACAGGAAACCCGATTTTGACTAGGCATGCGCAGAAATGTCTTTTCCGCTCGCTTATGCTTTGCGATGCTTCTTGGTTTTACGACCGATTATAGGGCTAAAATCTACTTTATTTAGAAAGAATGTACACTGTATGATATTTTGATTATCAGAAGTTAATATTTTTTTATTATTAATCAAAGTATTATACTGAAGCTATAACCTGGCCTCCCCATACATTATCAACTGAATATTATATTTCCTACAAAAATAAATCACTGCACATAGACAGTTTACCAAACATTTTATTTTTATGTAGTTCATTGCATATTAAAGATGACATTTTAATAAGCAGGGTTATCTCTCTCTCTCACACACACACACACACACACACACACACACACAGACACACACACACAAATGCACGTTTTATTATCTTGTAAATAGTATGTAAGGTTCACAGACTGCACCAATGCTTTGGATGTGGCTAATTTAAGGTTTAATTGGAAGAAGAAAGAGAGTGAACGGGTCCATTTCTTATATAAAACAATGGACATTTATGGTCAGCACATGTAACAATAATGTAAAACTGCTCAGTTGATTCACAGCATTTACGCGTATGAAGTTCATGTTTGGTAATGTGCGACAGTTCTTGCTCCTAAAACAAGAAATAAATACTGATTATAGGGATGGACTGGACCATAAGACAATGACAACACTAGGAACTGTTAGACCAGCTAACACAAACTGTTAATGCAACACAACGTGTTTCTTTACGTTCAGCAGTTATTTATGACGTTATCCATTTAAAACTAAAATGTGGCTGTTTTCAAATGATCCCAGTCCCACTTACGGCAGTGAACTCACTTCCCTTTCGCTGGGATGATGAAACAGAATTGTCTTAACAGCCAGGATCAGAGGCATGTCTCTGCTGAACTGAGGAGCATTTCTCTGCTGGGTGCTGCCCTTGCAAAGAGAGACGTCTTCCACATTCAGAAGGTAAAAAATCCAGCCTCTGCCACGGACGCTGGTGGTGACCCATTTCACGGAAGCGTCTTCCGAGGGTAGACTTCCCTGTAACACCAATAGACTGACTGTCTGGGTGGGCTTTCATGACTGTGGCAATCTTCTCTGGGCTTTTGGTGGTTCCCAATGGTCCTGTGTCTGCACAAGCTCTTGGGTGGTGTGTATCAAACATCAGATTCTCAGGAGAGGAGTCCAGTGGACAGTCCAGGAGCTCCTGGGTACCTTGTAATGACTCACAGGACTTTGCAGAGGTGCCCTGAGGAAGGAGTATCTAATGAAAATAAGACAAGAAGGATTAATTCCTCACTCTCATAACTGCTTATAGTAATGCCATTGTTTTATCAGGTGTAGTTATTGATGAATAACTCATTGTAAGAGACCCACAGAGTGCCCACAGTTTACGAGTTGTTTTAGAACACGAGCGGCATGGATTCATGCCAGACGCCCAACAAAACGCCCCAAAAAAATCATCACATGGTAAAGCAACTCCTTATATGGAAGTTCCCCTGTTTGTGTTGGTGCTGAAGGTGTCAGATGTCATGCTGAGCTTTGTTTGGTGTATCTGTGACAGGTAGAACCAAAGTTACTGTAATTTAAAAACATGCATTTATAAAACAACTACTGAAAAATGGCATCATATGCAAATTCCCATAAAGAAGGAAACAACCAAATTTCTCATATTTTAGGTTTTAGAAAGAAACAAAAAAAAACACATGATCTTTGAACCTGGGAGAATTTTCAGGATAGTCTCCGCCTACAAGTGGGTGAGTAAAACCCACAGAGGGCAGGGCTCCGGAGAGCGCCCGAGTGGCGGCGTGCTGAGAGTAAAAGCAGCAAATGCCGACTGTGTAGGAGAACCAACACCGGTTCTAGTTTTACACCTGTTATATTTACTGAAATCAGAGTTTACTGATACACTCTGAGTTCTGAGGGTTGATGGTACCTGAGTGGGCGGGGTTTCAGTTTCTAAAGGGTTGACTGGTTGCACTAGTTTCTGCCCGAGTTTAGGTGGGTTTGGAGATGATTCAGGAGGAGATGTCACAGTGCTATAGGCTGGTGGGACCAGAACCATCTGTCTCTGAAGAAACTGCATGATGGCTCCAATGTCTGTGGACATCCGTGACTCCAGTCTGGGGAAAAACAACATGAGCACTCAAATGCACATATAACTGACATCTGTCACAAACATTATGAACATCTTAAAGCCATGTGTGACTGTGTTCCTCACATTTATCTCCAAAATTATCACTGCTAATGCAGCACACCATAAACCCTGCATTAACAACAACAGTAACAGACTAAAAGATAGGTAGATTCTGTGCTGTAACTGGGCATCTGAGAGTCCGTTAGTTGTTTAGAAGGGAGTGATGTTTAGGGTCACAGGCTAAACAGTCAGCATCTAAAAGGGAATTAAAGGAATATGGCACTTTTAGCAAATGTGCTTTACTTTGTTGCTTTGCTTTGAACACAAGAACAAGGAATTCTTTTAGTGTGTAACTGGTGAGCTGCAGTTTAGTGTTATAATGTCCTAATAATCTTAATGTGCCTGATTGGTTATAGTGTTCAGCAACATCTGTAAAGGCATTCTTACGAAAATATTTTTAACACATTATACTGATACTGATATTGCCTCCTCCGTGTCCCCAGCCGTTACAGTCACCAGACTACTGAGCTGGGGATTTCCTGCCTCACCCCCCTGTCCAACCTTCATCTTCTTTTTCCATGCACCAGGGGCAGACTAACAATCTGTGCATTCTGGAAAAGTCCAGAACGGCCGTTTGGTCCATGACCACCGGCCTGCCTTACTCCTTTACTGACTAACAACAGCCGAGGGCGATAATATGATCATTTATCAGGTGTAAAATCCATAGGGGCCATGAGTGTGGGGCCAGAACCATTATAGCTTAATAGCTTTTTTAAATCATTCACCACACTTTTTGTTTCCCAGACAATGGCCAAGATGCCACCCACTGCAACCCCCCGGACGACGGCCGAGGCGTAGATCCTAGTGGCTGTTCGAACATGTCCAGATGGTGGGAGAAAATCTGGGTTTGTCCAGATTTGGAGAAAATCTGGGGCCATTCTAGTTCCAGTCCGTCCCTGCCATGCACTGGCTCTGCGGACTGAGGAAGAACTCCGGTCTTCTTGGTAGTAAGAGCTTCTCCTCACTGATATATTTTGGCTTGTCTCTCATGTTTCCTTAGTACTGACCAGCAAAGCTGTGGCATCTGCAAGTAGCAGAGCTCCTGCACCTTGTATTCCTCATGGCTCCTGGATAGGAGCATAACCTGAGGAGGACCCTTTCCTCAACTGAGCAAGTCCCTTCTGCGTGACCGAGAGAGAGAGACAGGCTCGTTTCCAGGTGACTGTTTACATGCCTTCTGAGATCTTTGTGCTCCTTTCCTGTAAGACGTCATGACAAATATTACTGCAAAATGTCTACAAAAAATTTAAGCTCATCTCCATACAGTGTAGTTTTACAAACACCTGTTGTATGTTGCACCAATGTTTCTTCATGTAAAGAACTTTATGTATGAATTGTATTGTATAAATAAACCTTGCCTTGTGTTGTTCTGCCAGGTTTCTTCCATCATCATCTTTTTTACATGGTTTTCAAAAGTATTAGAGATTTGAAACAGTTCAGTTTTCATTCTGTTCAGCAGGAATCACTCCGACCCAAATCTAGACCGTTACCTGTTCAGCTGTCTCTGCAGCAGCTCCAGTCGGTTCTCCACCTCGCTGCGCTGGCGGGGGGTGATGTTGTGCAGGAAAGTGTTTCGTGGGGGTGAGGGAGGCGGGCAGGACATGCTGTGGCTGGGCACCTCGTGGTAATGATGCCTGTGACTCTCTCCCCAGAAACTGAAGATGTTGGAGATCCCTGAAATAGCTCCTAATTAGAGACATGACTGATAAACATGGTGCTCAAGTTCTCTCCAGTGACATGTTTAGAAAATCTGCAACACGCTTCTTTTAACAAATCAACAGGAACATGAAGGCAACACGATCAGAAGCCATAGTTTACTCAGGCTCTCGTGAGGACATACCTGAGAGAGCGTTGCAGCTGTCTGGCCCTCTTTTATTGCTGGTGCTGGAGCTCGGAGTGTGACCCTGGAAGAATCCCACTAGAGTGGAGGTTTCTCTGGATTCATCCTCTTCATCGGTGCTGGGGTGAGAAGAGGAGGAGTCTGAGTCTTCCTGAACTTTCTGCTCTTTGTCTTCTTGTAGTTTGCCCTTCAGACTCTGGGGCTGGAGAGGAGCTCTGTTGAGTTTGGTCTCTGCTGTAACTGCCTCACCTGATGACCAGCAGTTGGTCATTGGGAGCAAAACACACCAGTCACTGATTCTTAGTAATGAAGATATAACATTTAACATATATAATCAGCTTTATTCACAAGTTTGCTGCACTCACTGGGAAGTAATAGAATTCAAACATTAATATTTCCATTGTCTGTTTAAGAGCGTTGCACATCATAAAAGTACAACATTTAAAGCTAAAGTTAATTAAACTTAATGTCAGGATCTAACATTTACAAATGTTACACTTTAAACTTTAAACCTCACTTTTTCTACAGAAATGTTACATGAAGTATACGAGTTCTGAAGTTTAGGAAAATCATTTATTTTGTTACTATTTTGTCTGAAAATGTTGGTCAAAACCAAGTAAACTTGCCTAAAGCTTTGACATAAAGCATTTTATGTTACTAGAATTTACAGTGTAATCATTATATAATACAATTCAGTATGCTTTGTTGTATTACATCCTGACATAACTTTTTTTTAATTGTTTGACAAAAGTTTTACAAATTTCACTCCAGCCATATATTACATTACATTACATATTAAATTAGATTACATTATATTACACTACCAGTCAAAAGTTTGGACACACCTTCTCATTCAATGTTTTGTAGATTAATATTGAAAACAAACTAAATGATGAAGGAACACATGGAATTCTGCAGTAAACAGAAACAGAGTTAAAGAAACCAGAGTCTGTTCTGTAATCAGGGAATGATGGACTGTTGTTTTTTTACTGAGTTCAGTGGTTCTTGCCATAATGTGCAGTAGA
>JBBJLR010044655.1:0-11997 GCA_037577145.1 Brachypetersius gabonensis
AACTTCATATTGAGATCTGATGTATCTAATGTGTTTCTTTAAAGTGTTCCTTTAATTTTTGTGAGCAGTGTATTTAACTCTGCCCTGAGTGACATTCCCATTGCTCTGGAGATACAGTCCACAAATAACATCCTCACATATGTGTTCCGTCTCTCTAGGTTAGGGTTAGGGTGAGAGCGATGGGAGCCGCTGGTGTAGGTGCAGGTGTAGGTGTGGCTGGGAGGGAATTTTTGATGTGTGAGAGCATGGTTCGAATTACAGGGGGTATTGGGGGGTACTGTACCCCCGGATCAAGACCAAGACCCGCCAAAAGAGACAAAATAGCAGTTTGGGGGGTGTTCCTTAACAGTGTAAGGAAGTCAGTACCCCACAATTATGGAGGGGTAATTCACACTCAGTGTGAGAGTAACGGCCTTTCAAAACATTTCAGGACTGAGGGCCACCAACACAACATAGAGATGATGTTTGTTTTCTTTGGCTCTGGCACAATGATGGCAGATCGCAGGCACTTTGGGACTCCTGCCAGAGACAGAGGCAGGTAGAAGCTTTTAGCGCAGTCCCAGAAAACCCAGCCTGGAATTCCGCCTGGGCCTGCAGCTTCGGATGGATTAACCCTCTGCAGTGTGCACATCCCTTCTGCTCTGAGGCTGGAATTGGCGTTCCTGACAGACTGTCACTGTTGTCCACCAGAGCAGAGAAACTGTTGAGTTTGACAGCGAGTCAGAATGGAGGCGGGTGGAGGAGCTCCTTGCCACATGCTCCTGGTATCGGTGCTGCTGCAGTGCTCTTATACACGTTGCCTGTAGGACTCTCTGGCCTTCTTTAGATTTTGTCTGGCTGCCCTGTATGCTGTGATGTCACTTTTTGTCCATTGTGACATTTCCTACACTGCTTCTCCAAACATTTCCCAATGTGTGCGGTCAGCATCGTCCTCTGGCCAGATTTGAACAGTTCGGATGGAGATTCTTGACTTGTGGACGAAACCAAACCCCTTAATTTAAGCCCTTACAATTACCTTCATTTTGACTTCAGGAAAGTTAAGAGAAAAAGTGCCCAGATTAAGGTGATTGAATTTTCTCCTTACTAAATTTGGCCCTTAAATAATAGAGCCTCCCGAATTAATGACTAAAATTTAACATGAAGGGGTTTCACACTCAGGTCTTAAATCTAATTTTAAGGTAAAATTAAGGGATCGGTTCACAAATTAAGGGGGTTTGGTGTATTTTAAGGGGGGTAAATTAAGATACAGTTAAGCACATTTTCAGTACACTGTGTTTTGTAGTGTATGCTGGTATAGTGAACAGTGGTATGTGGTCAGACTGTCTGAGAGTAGTCTCGGTAAGAGACTCTAACCGTGGAGTCCACCGGGTCCAGAGTGTTTGAGCCTCTGGTGGGGCACTACGTCACCAGCCAATAGAATGTGAGTGTTTTGCGTCACCAGCCAATAGAATGTGAGTATTCTGCGTCTCCAGCCAATAGAATGCGAGTACTCTGCTACACCAACCAATAGAATGCGACTACTCTACGTCACCGGCCAATAAAACCCAAATACGCTCTTTCCCCAACCAATAGAATGCGACAACGCTGCGTTACTAACCAATAGAATGGGAGTGTGCTGTACCGCATGCCAATAGCATGCGAGTACTCTGCGTCACCAGCCAATAGAATGGGAGTAGTCGGTGTCAATAGCCAATAAAATGCGATTAGTCGGCGTCAATAGCCAATAGAATGCGAGTACTCTATGTCACCAGCCAATAGAATACGAGTTGTCTGCGTCACCAGCCAATGGGGTGCCACTTGACGCCGACGGGCCGCTGGACGGAAGTTGATGCTACAATCAGCGTTTGTCGTCACATTCGGCCTAACCTTAGAAATTTAAAAATAAATAAAGTCAGACATGACCGGTTATCACACGAAGATGAGGATAAATGTAGTTAGGTTCGGATTTCTGTGATTTTAGTTCTTGTAATTCCAATTGATCTGTCGTGAGTCCTCGCCTTGCAGCTCGGCCAGAGAACATTCAGAGAACATTCAGAGAACATACAGCAGCAGAGAACATCCAGAGAACTCTCCCAGAAACAGGCTCACTTAGAGAAGGTAAGATGTTGGATAAACTGTATTTCGCTGGAAACTGATTTACTTCCTCCTTGCTGTGTCTGTCTGCAGGGTGCTGCTCTTATTAAACTACACTATATACTACATGGATAAAAGTATTGGGACATCCCTGCTTTTCAGTGTTTTGACGAGGCCCCTTATTTCCAATAAAGATCTGTCTTAATGCTTTAGCAGAACAAGACAGTTTGGACAGCACAGTGCTTCCAACTCCGTGGACCCCGTTTTGGGGAAGAACCTTTTCTATTCCAGCATGACTGTGTCCCAGAGCACAAAGCGAGCTCCATAAAGACATGGCTGGAGGAGTTCAGTGTGGAAGAACTCGACTGGTCCATTTAGACTCCTGACCTCAACCCCATCCAGCACCTTTGGGATGAACTGGAACGAAGATTGTGATCCAGACCTTTTCGCCCAGTGTCTGACCTGATAAATGTTCTACAGAATGACACAAATGGACACAAATTCCCACAGAAACTCCAAAATCTTGTGGAAAGTCTTATCAGAAGAGTGGAAGCTGTTAGAGCTGCGAAGGAACAAACTCCATATTAATCTATGGATCTAAATTCAGTGTCATTAGTGAATGTCAAGTCCCTGTTGATGTAACGGTCACCGTCCCAATTTGAGAACTTGCCTTCAAATTAAGAAACTTTTGTTTCAGGGTCTGTTTAATACAAAAAAATACTAAATTTGTCAAACCATTGAGCTTTTAAAAAACATGTTATTATTAAGCTGTTATATTAAAATAAATGTTGTTTTACTTTTAATGTTTACCTTGACTTACAACATATTATACCCATGCATGAACTTTCTTTTACACAGAATTCATACAGCTCACTTTTTCAGAGAAGCTTTGTGCTCTCTGTAGCATCACCACTGGCAAAGAATGACAAATACTGCAAAGAAATCCTGTCTGGGAAGGCCAGGTTTGGGGGAAGGGCTGCTGCTGGTCCCTCTTTATCTCCTGAGCTGGTTCTTTAGTGGTCCCTCTGTTTTTATCTAACAGTGGTCGTTATCCTCTACAGAACCCGGCTGTTCTGTAGTCAGTTTGAAGAATTTCGAGCTGGCGATTAACCTAAATATTAACAAACTGTCTTGTGTTTTTCTCTAATCTTTAAGTAACTCTGCAGATTTTCTGATGATGCTGTCCAACCCTCTGGCTGACCCGAAAGCGCCGCCGCCTGCACCCATGCCTGGGCCCCCACAGCCCGCACTGTATCAGGACCTGTTACTAATGAGCTGCAGGGAAACTAGAAGGAGAGAGATTGGATCGGAAGAGACCCAAAGACAAGAAAAGGATTCTCTTTGCCTGGAATCCGATAGAATTTTCCCTCTGACTTCATTAGAGCAGAAAACAAGTGCCTTGGGAAAGACTGAACAGAACAGCACTTACGGCCAGGCTGGCGCCGAGGAAGGTAACGCAGTGACTTTTCTTACCGTCGTGTTTTAACCTTCTGAAACGGAGGGATCAGTATGTAAACAATGTGGTAAATAAATTTGTCTCTCTTATTTACAGTGGGTGTGTTCAAAGCTCGGGGATGGGAACCGCATCCCACCTTCCCGCCTGCGCCTCCTGCGGGCCCGACCAGAGACCAGCTGGGGACTCTGGAACAGTTCCTTGTGTCCCATCAAACCGAGATGAGGCGCTTGCTGTCAGGGGCCCTGGGCTCGTTGAGCCAGAGGTTGGAGTCGGTTGAGCGGAGGATGGAGCAGCTGCACGCCCAGAGCTGCGCCCACGGCGGCAGCCTCGCCCTGCTCCACAGCAAAGTGAACAGCCTCCGGAAAAATATCTGCTCTGGATGTTCAAATGCACTGCCGGCACAGAGTATGGGCTCCACCTACACTTACGGTAATTTGTTTTTGTTTAAAAAGACATGCTTGGTTGAATTGGGTGTGTTTTAGAAGGAGCGTCAGAAAACCAGAGGACAGGATATAGAGTAATTTATCAGTTACCAATATGTCAACCCTTATATTACACCCCCAAGTACCAAGGATTTGCTCATATTGATGTTTGTGTATTTACAGAAAAGGGCTCAGATGAGCTGAAGGAAGACCGTCAAATATCTGCGGACTCCTCACACGACTCCAGCTCTGTCAACTGTACACTCGGCCCTGAAAGAAGTAGGATAACTATGCATGCAAATATGGTTTCCTCTGTGTTCAGCCCTGATCCTGGTACCCAGGGGCTGTGTCCTTTAGGGCTCAGTGGAGGCTCATTTGGAACAGAGGAAACCTCTTCAGGACAGATGCAAGGGAACAACTTGCCTGCTTTAGGCTTTCAAGACTTTGAGATGGAATTAGAAGACAAGGAAAAGGAGATTGCTTTTAAATCGCCAGGCGGTTCCTTGCTGAGTAAGTTAAGCAAAAGTGTTTACCAGGTGCCACCATGTCCGTCAAAGCTCTCCAACGCTGTTTCAAGCTGTCCATGTCCGTGTGATGAGCAGAATATTACATCCGGTCAGTGTTTACAGACATGGGGACAGTCCAGTCTGCCCTCTTTCACTGCTGAGGATTATGAAGATTTGCAGGAAACCACTAAATGTGAGTCAGCTGGCCCTCTGGTCACGAAGACGCATCTTAACACAAAACACTTGAACGAAAGGAGGTCCCATTGCCTTGCCCAGACTCAGACTACCCACTCTCTGCCTGAGCAGCTTATGGCACAGCCTGGTACAGACAACCTCCAGGCTTGTTCTGGTCCACTGGTCACTTCTCTGCCTAGTGGAGAACAGAAGACCAGAGGAAGGTCTAGAAATGTCAAAAATGACCTCTCTGTAAAATCTGGTCCAATCTTGTTCAAGACGTTCTCTCAGGGAATGTCACCATCAGGTGAGGCGTTGCTTGCTTGTGCTGAGGATAAACCAGTAAGAGGCAGTTCGTGTGCTGAGCATGACCCAGAAGAACATGGGAAGAGATTGGGAGAGAAATCCAGGGATGCAAGTTTGCAAAACTCTTTGCGGAACGGTTCAGTGCCCTGTGTCAGATTAGAATTCCCTGTACACAGTAAATCCACAGATCTTGTACCGAATTCTCGCTGCACGTCTGTCACCCCATCGCAGACCCAAACGTCAGGCAGATTGCTTTTGCCACAAATTAGCGCAAAACTGGCCATTCCCAAGAATGGATCAATAAATCTGCGTCAACCAAGAATATTGTCTAACTGCAGTACCGGTGAGCTTCTGAAGGAACTGTCGCGCATCGCCTGCCGTTTGACGTCCTCAAGCTCCTCCGCTAGCATGGTCTTACCCCAGACTGGCTTCAGGAGAACTGGTTACAAGCTCAAACACCATCATGGTATGAACCACTCCACTCAAAGCTGGCCTCCACAGAAAGATGTGGAAGCTCTGTCTCCTGCTTTTCCAGAACTACAAGTGGAAACGTCCACCCCCTGGCGTCCTCTGGTGATGCTGGGAGACCCTCAGTCCTCTGCTCTTGTCCAAACCTCTCGTTCTCCATCTCCCCATAAGCTACTGAATGGAGGTGCTGGGCCACATCTAACTTTAACGCAACTCTTTCGGGCTGCCGTTTGTTTCCCCATGTTCATTTTAAACAAAGGACACTTCTGTGGGGCAGGCCTTGGGACCGCCTTGGCCGTGTCTTCTCCTGCTTCCTTCAGGCTCTGGTTTCGCCGCAGACGCCTAAGCTGCCCTCTCACAACCTTGTCGCCGTCCTCCGTCAGTAAGGTCATGAGGCAGCTGGTGGCACAGAGCGGGTGTCACCCTCCTCGACCCTTGGTTGACTACACTGCTCCACCAGGTCTTGATAATGATCACTGGTGAGTAATCTAATTCATTGTGCTTGTTCACTTCTTTATTTTGCATGAAAGATCTCATTTGGTGGTAACCCTTTTGCTAGATTGATCCATTTCTTCCTCTCATCCAACGTCATGCTTTCGGCCGAATCTCTCAGTCTCGCTGATTGAGTTGCTACTCAATTTTTTTTTAATGATGAGTAAAATAGTTAAACTGAATTTGTTAAATGAGTTTAACTGAAATGTTTATATCTTGATGCCTGTGATTGCTTTGGCTCATTATAGAATAGTGTCTGCATGTTGCTTGGGTTTAAAATCAAAGTCTGAGCTGTTCTAATCCTCATCTCTGTTGCATTGGTAGCTACGCCCAACTGTCCAGTCGAGAGGCTTCTCCCAGCATGAAAAGGGCTTCAGAACGGTGGGCAAACCTCCCAGCTGTACACTAGACTGATACAAATACGTCTCTGGGCTTGTCTGCAATATGCTTTTTGAGATTATTAGAATGTCAGTTTTGTGTTGTCATTTGGTCTTTGTTGTGTTTTGGTCTAATAACACTGGATCACAAAAAATGCTACCGTCTCAATCCATGTGTCCTCTGCTACATCCAGCGTGCTGAATTCAAATCTAAAAACACGTTTTCTCCGTCACGTCAGCATCTGAAGTTATGCAGCATTAGATCCCCATCAGAACTCAATTAGAAAGAATCGGCTCTGGATTCTCTGGATCATGTGGTTCTGGTTTAGGATCAGACTCCCAGTCAGGATAGACAAGTTATGAATACCTTATGGGGAATCCAGAACTGTTAGTCCTACAGAAGCTGCCGTCTAAGTCATGATCTCAGTTCAGTAAAGGGCCAAGAGTGAGGCCGTAGGAACAAACTGTACAGCAGATATGAGGCCCAGCTTTTCTCCTGCTCTCCAGTTTTACATCCCCAAAACAGAACTTCAGCAATCATCTGGTCGTAATCACATGGTGTGTTTTTACCGCACATGTAACAGAAACAGCTGTGCCTGCTCACATTTTGCTTAAACATGTAAACCACATCCAAGAAAACCCTGTAAAACAGACGAGCCTGTGATTCGTCTCCACCTAAACTGAGCTGAGATCAGCTCCTCGACAGGCCTGAACTCTCACAACGCTGAATTAAACCAGGAAGCGGATTTTAAGAGACAGTAGCGAATGTACATGTGACAGAAACAGCTGATGTTATGTTGCCATGCAACAGTACGTGTGTCAAAATGATAGCAAAACAATATTCTGCCTATAAATAAAAATCTGGACTTGCAAAGAAGATTTTGATTGCAGATTCAGCACCTTCGAGTTCCTGTAAACCACTAGTTTACCTCCAGCAGTAAAATCTGTTCTAGTGTTCTCCTTCCAGGGTGAGCTTAGAAAGTGAGATTTATAGAGTCACAGAGGTCACATGTCGAGTTCATGTATAGAGTTCATGTATAGCGTCTCCAAGGCCACGTATAGCTTCTCCAAGGCCACGTATAGCTTCTCCAAGGCCACGTATAGCGTCTCCAAGGCCACGTATAGCGTCTCCAAGGCCACGTATAGCGTCTCCAAGGCCACGTATAGCGTCTCAAAGGCCACGTATAGAGATAGAGTTTATATTTAGAGTTTCATAGTTTATATATGGCTGTATTGTCCATGTTACACCACTCATCTTGTTTCTTGTTTAAACTGGCACAGGAAGCCTTCCTCCTCTCCATCACCACGTCGGCTCCAGACTCTTCTCCCCTCAGAGAGGAACTCGGTTCTCCCTGCACAGCAGAGCTCCAGTCCCAAGTGTGCTGGACCTTCTGACGCGATGCAGAACTTTGCCATCATTGGTGCAAATGTTAAATACCCCTGTCTTCACAGCCAAGGGGTTTCCAGGAAGGCCGACCAGGTATTTCTGGACAACAGGCTTTTCTGCTCAGTCATTCTTAATACAAGTCGCCACGCAGACGGACTTTAGCTATTGGATTGAGAATAAAATAATGAGATGAAAATCCATTTTCCACCCAGGTGTAGTTAATCAGCCAGGACATGTTTGGAGTCTCCATCTGGCTTCTTTGGTTCTTTACTCCAGAGGTCCCCGACCACCAGGCCGCACAGAACGACAGAATTAAAAATATCTTCTTGATTATCAGACGCTCGCCTCAGTCACATTTGTCTGTCACGTGATCCGATACATCAAAACGTTAGCCCACAAGTGATCAGAAATGAGTAAAAAACTGTATTTTTATGCACTTTGTTTTTACTTTACTGGTTTGTGGAATAAATAGTTTTACCTAAAACTAGTTCATGATGCAAAAATACTCGTAAATACCCAAATCCTAACTCAAACCACCTCAGCACTGAATAGCCATTTAAACCACAAGGTCAGTTTTCATAGACCGCCGCAGGAGTAGGAACTCTAATCTGGAATTAAGTTATGTGACAATGACCATCGTACAAATGGAAGAATCTGATCCAAGATCCGTCTTTACCTTCGCTGGTGTGGTCTCAGGTGGAAGGCGTGCCGGATCCTGAACCACCTCCACACATTTGCACCACGTTAATGCAGAACTGGAGGCGGTTTAAGTCGGTCGATTTAAAGAGGTTTGGTGTTTTTTCATAAATTGTTTTGGCGACTTTTGATTTCTAGTGTTAGTAGTTTTAGCCGTTCCTGTCCGGGCTGTTCGGCTGCATCTCGGGTGTAAAATGGTATAAATTTGATTTTCTCCAAACCATTCCCTGATTCATTTAAAAATGTTAACTCCTCTAAAAGTATTTCGAGCTTAGAAATTTATAATCAGTCTTTTTGTTCAGGTGGGGCTTTATGGTTTACAGACCCCTACACAGTGTGGACACCATTCAAAACGAGTTTCCCAGATTCGCATCCGCAAGACCGTCCCTAAACCCGACAACAACTTGACACCGATGGGCCTCCCCAAGCCAAAGAGGTGAGGGACCTGCAGGACTGACCCCTGATCAGTTTGTTTGATCTGTTTTGCAGTTTTTTTTATTGTATTATTTAAATATTGTTCAGGTTAAAGAAAAAGGAGTTTAGTCTGGAGGAAATTTACACAAACAAGAACTACAAATCTCCGACTCCAAACAGGTACCGAATTCTTTTCTTTTGATTTTCTTCACATTTTCTTCTTGTTACTCTGCACCGTGTTTATTATACAGTAACCCCTCAGTTTTATGCAGATCAGCATTTGCAGATTCAAAAGTTATCTACAGTTATCTCAGTTTATTCAGTATTAGTAAGCTGTGCCCTGTCTAAACATGTGGGTAGAGAGAGTTATTAACGTTTCTTTTGTATACGAGTTTTTGCACGCTGTTAATGCTAACCGCTAATGCTAACTTTTTTTAGAGCAATTATGTTTTCTAATTCTGATTATTTATTTACCTTTACATTTTCTTTACGGGTAATGCATTAAACTGAGTTTAAAATGAAACTAAAGTGTTCTGGGAGCAGTTTGGGGGCATATTTAGGGTTTAAATAGGCTTTTATATATATATTTTTTTTTACCTAAACAACGTTTCTTCATTCCACGCGGGTGCTCTTTGAATGTAATTGTACTTTGAAAAGGAACTCTCAAGAACAAAGGGTTGCATGTATTATTGGTGATTAATGGTTCTTGTTTGTCACAGAAGCCTGGAGACCATCTTTGAGGAGCCGAAGGAGAAGAACGGGATGCTGGTGTGCATCGGGCACCAAAAGAGAAAACGCGTTTTAGAGTTCCCAGATTTCACGCTGCCACGAAAACGCAAAGCCAAGACCCTCCCGGGTTCCCTGCGCGTGAAGGGTCCTCGGGGACGGGCGCGCAGGGGGACGAACGAGGACGCGGACCTGGACGTCATGCTGATAGAGCGACTGAGCGAACTGGAAGACTTCTTCTCCCGCCAAGGACTGGAGGACTGAGACACAGACGCTCTTCACCAGCTTTACTGTGTTCATCACTACCCTTAAACGTACTGCGGACGCCGAGAGCTGGTTAAAGACGCTGTGCTGAGCCCACATGGGAGACCCGGGGACGTCCTCTCGGTGGACTTCAGTGCAGTGTTTTAATCACTTCATGATGCAATCAAGTTGGCACCAAAAGAAATACTGGAGCAACACCATCTCAAGCCATATCAGTTACTACAGCTTCATCTTGATCATGTTTCTTATGTAAAATATAAAGAAGTAGAATACGCTGCTGACTCCTGAGGGACGATAGAAACGGGGGTTTATTTGTTAAATGCCAGACTTATTCCTTAGAAAAACAAAATGAAAAATGAAAATTCAAGGTTTACATACAGCGAGTTCTCTTCACCTCCAGGTCTGAAACAGGACAGTCTACATTCTATAATCTAGAATACAGAGATATATAATCTATATTTTATACTGTAGACTATAGATATTATATATGATCTCTAATGTACATTATAAAATCTGTAATGTAAATTATAGGTATTCTAGACTGTGGACTGTCCTATGGAACCTGTACGTTTTTTGATCTGGTGAGGCTCTAGACTCGTGTCTAAAGCAGCTTCCCTCTCGAGAGCAGACCTGGGAAATGGGGTACCATGCACAAAAGAGAACCCTGGTTCTAGATCTGTGTTTAAAAGCACAATTTTGTTGCCCATCACGCCTGAGCACTTTCCGTCTCCTACCTTGCTTCACTGTGAACAGCTTTTCTCTCTTATTCACAAAATGCATTAGTAGAAAATGTTTCTTCAAAAATGTGCCTTTTTTTTTGCCAGCCACCATTACAAAGCCCACTAGTGACTAAACCGTTCCAAAGAGGACTGATCGTTATTGATCTTTATTTATTGTGAGCGATTACTGAGACTTGCTTTTCGGTTGCATCTGTGTATTTTGTACTGTGAGGAACTGTGACCTTTTATTTGAGTTTCGGTCCCGTGTGGGAGTTTAGTGTTGGTTTTCCTCGTGTTGTAGCTCAGTGGAACCAGAGAGACTCTCATCTGTTAATGAGTTTAATCAGATGTGTTAAAGAATTAAGAGCTGAACTCTTTATGAATGGAGACTCTCCGTCGGTTCTGGGACCTGTGGACGTTTTTCAGACTCGTAGGATCTTTTAAAGTGTTGCCTTGAGCTGAATTCATTTTCTTTAAGACACGATCGATTGCTTTTGAGTGAGTGCTAAAGTTTTTAACGTTTTTTCCCTTTTTATATGTGTACTGGTAAAATATGCTGCCAGTCATTTTTATTTATTTTTTAATTTATTAGTTTTTTTCATCTCTGTATCTCAGTTTTCGGAGTGAGCTGCTTGTTTGTGTGATGTTTGGTTCCGGCCGCGGTGTGAACCAGCTGGAGAACTCACGAAAACCTGATAAAGCAGCTGTTAGTTCCTGAAGCAGCTTTGATTTAACGCTCTCATTCCATCAGTTGGTAAAAGTCTGAGTTTATAAAAGTACCTGAACATCCAGGTCGGAAAAATATATACCTGAAAACATAATGGAGGTAAGGAGGCCTGAACTAATCAGCAAATTTCTGCTTATGAATAACTTTGGTGCTCAAACTCTGAAGAACAGTAACATTTAGACCTTAAACTCTTGAGAGCGTTGCTGTATTTCTGTACCGGTATGAACTAGGCGTCGCATCTTTCAGGATTCTGGTTTTTGATTTGACATTTTATTCCCTCACCTATCAGGAACATTTCACCTGTTTCTGTAACTCGAAACGAAGCGAAGGAACAATAAATGTACCCGAAGAGCTATTAATTGTAGTTTTGTTAGATATTTGATTCACCATACGCGGCTGGTGACCTAATGGTTAGTGCGTTGCCTCTGCAATCAGAAGGCTGTGGGTTCAAACTCCAACTGTAAAAGAGTTCTATTGTCATTCTTTTGTACAATTAAATTCTTGTGACTTCTTTCCATTTGCAGCAGCAGTGATGAAACAGGAAAACGCACACCAGGGCCGGTCGTACAGAATAAAGTGATGGAAAAAGAAGAGACGCGTCTGTTTGCAATGGCAGCATGGAACTGAATAAATATCTGCAGTAGTAAAGTTCCAGTGTGAAATTAATGAGTGTATTTATGGGGTGGAATAGAGCTGGATATATATATATATAGACACTCACCTAAAGGATTATTAGGAACACCTGTTCAATTTCTCATTAATGCAATTATGTAATCAACCAATCACATGG
>JBBJLR010044676.1:0-11995 GCA_037577145.1 Brachypetersius gabonensis
TGTGTGTGTGTGTGTGTGTGTGTGTGTGTGTGTGTGTGTGTGTGTGTGTGTGTGTGTATGTGTGTGTGTTTGTGTGTATTTGCAGCAACCCTTTAATAGATGTCTATAAGTAGAGCATGAAGGCATGTGTATACACATACTGAAAGGATTGCAAGCCAGCTCAAGCAGTTTTCATTCTACATCCAAATGCGCTTGTGTGTGTGTGTGTGTTTAAAAATGAGTTTGTATGTATTTATAATGTGTGTGCATGTGTAAACAAGAAGGTGTGTGTGTTCAAATTTTTTGTTACCTGCCTTCTTTCATTTTACATGTGAAATAGAAGGCATGCTTTTATCTGAATACTGATTTGCAGGTTCCTCCAAATGATTTGACCTAATAATGTTGCACTAATAATGCTGTTTTGCAAGCCAACACATGCAGGTCAAACGCCTGAGCCTTATGTGCCTGTGCAAGCTTGTGAAAGGGTAGTCTGCATGTGGGCTGTGTGCAGCCGTAGCGTGCGCTCGAGCTGCTCCTTGCCGCTCTGTGCTGGGGCTTCCGTGACTTCCCGGGAGCCCCCCTGCTGAGGAGGAGACAGCGCCCTCCCCTTTGCAAGCATTAAAATAAGATGAGCGGCAGGCCTGGCTGGGGACTGCCGTACATCCGTGGGTAATTGCTTCTTAAGTGCTGCACTCGTGCTCGCTCAAGTAGCCCCCTACTCTTGTGTAGTGGCTGCAGCTAACTCAGAACGCTTAGCCATTTGTCCAGCAGGAGCAACAACAGCAAACTGTGCTCCACCTCACCCCAGGCTCTCGGCGAGTGGTGCATCTTTTGCACATGATTGTTTTTGAACAGTTTATGGGTAAATGACTTAAACTTCTCATCCAATTGTAAAACCCGCCCCCCCACTCCATAAAACAGCTCAAACTTGAATGACCTCTTATTTATTACAATGCATATTCTCTGTCCTGCTAAATTTGCACAATCATTGCTGTTTAACTCTATTCTGCATTTTTTACACATGTAACTCTCTGCTGCTAGAATACAGTGCCTCTCAAAATACTGTATTCATCCAGGCTGTAGCTACTGTAGATTGTACTAAATGTTGTCTTGTCTTGCACAATTGTGTCCTGTCTGAACATGGTTCTGAGGTGCTGTGTTCTGTTTCAGTGTTGCACTATGGTCCTGGAAGCATGTTGTTTTGTTTCACTGTGTGCTGTGTGTATATGGTCAAAATTGACTACTTGACTACTTGACTTTATGGGGCAATACAGATGAACATATAGACACATGTGAGCAAGACCATTTCTGATATGAATAGTAGAGAGTAGTTTGGTGAATCTGCATTTTTTTATCCGTTATACTTTTTAGCCTCACACTAAAGCTAAAAGGCTAAAGCACTTGTACTGGAGATTTAAGACCACTGATTAGCATCATGCAACTTAAAAAACTATAAAACAATTAAAAAAACTAAGACTATCAAATGAATCAGTGGTTGTGTAGATGTGGCTTCATGCTGTGGTTTGTGGTACTGTGTTGCAGGATCATTTCAGCTGCTTGCCAGTGTGACAAAGCAGCACTGAACCATGATTATTACAGCTAGACCAGTCGGGTCAAAAAACACGGTCAAAAATGAGGTAAGGTACCTGTACGACAAGGTTAGGGCTTATTTGGGATTCTAGTAGTATGTTAGCATGCAGCTAACAGCATTTGACATTTTTGGCTGTTCTAACCACAGCCATTATAAGCTTATGAAAGACATTACATGTCTTATTTGAGGTTTGTGACACACAAAACTTTGACATTTTGACCGCATCATTTTCTGTTGGGAATTTAAAAAATGAACCCTTCTATTCGAACCCTTGGCCAAATCATTTCTGGGGACCAAAAAAATTGCATGTCTGTAATAATAATGTAATAATTTGCTTGGTTACCCTTTTCCACACTATCAAAACTGTAAATGACTTGGTAAATGATTGAGAATGAGCAAACTCTTTTAGTAATTTATTCATTCTGAGTAAATCTTAACTGTAAAGCCCATCACTACAAGGGCAGGAAATGGTTTTGCCTTTTAAGGATGTGCTGCAATGTCGGGTCACTCTGTTGACTGAATGAGATCATCATTAGTGTTAGTGTGCAACATTTACGTAAATTGCTCTCAAATCACATTCCTTTTAACTGGGACACCACTGAGACATTTTTTGATCTTTAGGAGATCGTGTGTAATTCCTTCATGGCCCTCCCTCCTCTTTCTTTCCATGTAATCTTGGCATTTGCCATTTTAAAGGGCTGAAAGTTTCCTTCTGCACATTCATTATTGCTGACAGTGCTGGTGCTATTTGGGAATGGACCACTTTATTCTGTCAAACAAACAAAGAAACATCATCCCCACGCATAAGAGATCTTAATGGAAAGAGAAGCCCAGTGAGATGTGTTTGTAAGACTTGAAATACGTTCATGCAGTATTATTGTAAGAAAATTATAAAACAAAATGCGGCATTCTTGATAAGAGATTGTATAGTTTATCTGATTACAATTTCTCTCATAATTTTTAAAATAGTATAAATGGTGCAGGAATCATAAAAGGTGGGGTATTATGGGGACACAGTGGCACAGTGGGTTCAATTCTTTGCCAGGACAAGGCTGTTTCTATATGGGTTTCTGCTGGGTCCGCTGGTTTCTTACAGTCCAAACACATCCACATCAGGTGGACTGGAGAAGCTAAATTGCTCCTAGGCATGCATATAAAATTCAAGATTCTTTATTTGTCGCATACACAGTTATACGGTGAAATGTACCCCAAATCACACCTAAGGCTGTGCAAAATTTCAGGACAGATAAATTAGTTTTAGGATTACTCAAAGAGATAGGAAAAAGAAGAAACAGACTAAAATAAAATAAGATTACAATATTCTGTATAATAAAAGAAACATATATAGAGAGAAACAAAACACAGTGCATGGGTGAGGTAGATGAGAAGTGAAATTACCATATTGGGCAAATGTACTTCTGAAATGAGCATTTTGTGCAAATAAACATATCGTGTAAGATATACATATTGACATATAAATGTGTGTGTCTGCCCTGTAGTGAACTGGTGACCTGTCCATGTTTCATTGCTTTTTGTCTTATGACCACTGGAATAGGCTCCAGGCCCCCAATAACCCTAGTTAATTTAAACAGCTTAGATAGCACAGGTCAGCAGGTCAAAATCATCAGAGGTAAGTTTATGTGGGTTTTGTAGCATTTTTCATGCTGATATCTGTGTTTATTTTGGGCTGAAGGTAGTTATATTTTGCATGATAGTATAATTGGTTGGCATAATTAGCATAAAATAATCATATGTTAAGCGTTTTTGAAGAAACAGTGGTAGCTGAATTCACACTGAAAATATTAAAACAGTTACTTGATTGGTGCCTGTAGTTTAATAAAAAACACATGCCTAGTCTATTGCAAGTCTATTGCAAGTCTAATATTACTCATAATCCAAAAATTGATGTGACTAAAAGCAGATCTGAAAAGCTGGTTTAGAAAAGTGTGTTGTGGTTTCTGATGATTACAAAAAAAAATGTTCACCTGTGTAATGAATGGATGAACATTCTCAGCCCTTGTAGTCACTTGAGAACACACCACAGCACCAAGTATAAACAATGAAACATTATTTTTCTGCTTTTAACTAATTCACCAAGTGAAGCAGTGGGCAAACAATGACACAGTGCCCAGGGAGCAGTGTGTGGGGATGGTATATTGCACAAGCTACATCGTTGGTGCCATAGCAGTCCTGTGATTCAAACCCACAACCTTCTGATCACAGGGGCAACTAGGCCACCAACAGCCCCTAAATACATCCATATAAATTAGAGCCATATAAATAAACTTCCACCCTTCAAATAATACATATATAATACAATGGTTAACCTAACACACTGCTTGCTGAAAGTTTTTTCTTACACTGCTCAATAGGAGACAGGGCAGCTCTCCTCCAGGGCCAATGTCAAGACACTGGTTTAGCGCTTCAGTGCACTTGAAGGAGAACACTAATCACTTGGCTAGGTACATGTCCCGCAACAACGCATCCACCAGATTTCTTAGCATTCCTTTTAGCAAGACAGGGCAGGTAAATCTTTCTCTCCAAATGCAAAAGCTGCTGATTTGAATTCCCCTGCAGTGTTCAGCCATGCTCCATGGCACAGCTGGGGTAGACAAACTGGATTCTCAGCAGTGGCACTAGCCTTTGCATTGCCGAGCGCTTCTTAAATCTGCACTCATACCCTCGCTGTACGTGCATGCCACAGTTCAGCTTCGACTGTTCTTCATGTGCTCCCACTGAACTCCACCCGCAGGCAAGAATTCACCAACACGCAGCGTTTCCCAGTGGAGCGACAGAGCACTCAAAGGAAAGGAAAAGACTTGTCTGTTAGCTGGCCTGTTTTCACCAAAACAATTCCAGTGACATGCAACACAGGGCCCCCTCACGCTACCCCAGCCTGGCTCTCTCAGTCTCTCCCCTACTTCTTTACTCTGACTCTCTCTCCCTTGCTCTTACATTTAGGATGGTTCCAACATCTTCCCTGCTGTGATCATTCACTACACTTTATCTCAAACCAGCACACGATATAAACAACTAGACATAGGCACTGTATAAAACATGCATTTCACCCACTTTTTTTTCACCCATTTTTACCCACTTTTAACACTGCGAAAATATTGCTAGTTGTTAAAAAGTGTCTGTACTGGCAAAAAGGTCCAGATGAATAATGTTCCAATAATTCATGCTCACTGTTAGGTACCAGTCTCATAACTCCAGGACTGAAATATGGAGAAATAATCTGGACTCCAAACAAGTCTTGGCTGATTGAAAAATAGTTTGTTTCCAAACTATAACAGCATCGATCCAGGTAATGATTCATGAGATACTTCTTGTTCTTTTTACAATTTTCTCATTATTTTTACCCACTATTCACAATTTATAGCCACCCAGCACTCACTTATCTGAAATATCGTAGAACAGCATGATGTATCTCATGTGTGAAGGTCAGAGATTGAGAAAGTCAGCAAAATAAACAAGACTCTACTGAGTGGGAAATACCTCAAAACTAATCCCTGATGTGGAACAGTAAATGAAACATTACACTTAACCGTTCTGCCTTAAACAAACCCAACTGCCTCTGTAAATACCCATTATTTATTATATATTACACATTCTCTGTCCAGCTGCTACTATTATTTGCATTGGATTTAACTGCACTGACTACACTAAATGTTGCCCTGTTTTGTTGCTCTATTACACTCTCTCTCCTGCTCTCTTTGCACTCTGAGTATTTCGTCCTGCCTGCACTTACGTGGTCTTATGGTAATTCTGTTTTGATTCTTGTGTTTGCGCTGTGGTCCTACAGGAACGTTGTTTCATTTCACTGTGTACTGTGTGTATGGCTAAAATGACAATAAACCTACTTGACTTGGATACTAGACTTTGGACAAGAGGGCTAATATAGACAGGAACTGTATCAAAAACTATATGATAGTCTTTATTAAAGCAATGGAACAGATATTCAAATATTAGAACAGAAATGATGCAATTTCTTTGACCAGTGAACCTATGATGTTAATACAGTTACTTATGTAACAATATTTAAATAAATAAAATACAGACAGGAAATAATGTGCTTTAGTGTATGCTGATTTTATTCAGAGTCATTTTGCTTTATTTGTCCTGTTCTATTGTTCCATTTGTTCAGCCAACAAATTGGAACAGAACATGCTGTCTGAAAGGCTGCTTTTCAGTTCTGTTCACACACAGTTAACAATCTAAATATACAAAGATTACAACTGTGAAGATTTCCCAGCCATAAGTGAATGCATACACTGACAAAATGAGGAAGCTTATTCTGCACCCTTTATAATCCTCTACTCTCCAATCACTGCGTGTGTGTGTGTGTGTGTGTGTGTGTGTGTGTGTGTGTGTGTGTGTGTGTGTGTTAGTGCACCCAAGCCCACATGAGTTTGTGATATGCCTTTGATTGGGCAATAAAAATGTAAATAGAGCAGGAGGGAAACACTAATAGTCGATTGGCGAGGAGATTGGACTAATCCATTATGACAGTGTTTGTTTGTGGCAAATTGGAGGCTGAAAGATTTTTTCCACTAAAAACACCAACAGGCCATTGACATTATTCGTAAGTGAGGGAAGGCCACCCCTGCCAGGGATGTCATTACAGAACACATTCTGACAGCTAATCATTTTACTCTCATGAAGTTGCAAGAGAAACACAGATCAGGCACTGAAAACTACAAAAAATGGCAAAATATGTTTGTGTTTTGTGATATAAGTGATTCTGTTAAAAGTATATGATGTGAATGTAAGGTAAATGTCAATTTGGAAAACATGAATACATTTGTGCTAGACACCATATTGTATTGTTTTATACATAGTACTGTACAAAAGTTATCCTTTCATTTATATCATTTTCTGTCAAAGAAGTCATTATTTACGAGTTATTGTTTTTTCAGTGGCATTAAAAATGCAGAAAACATCCAGTTTTTGGCCAAAAAATATGAGCTTGTTGGATGTCCCTTTCCAAAACCATGGGGACTCATTCAAAGTTGAACCCCATTCTGCCTTTGGAGAGGCAACCAATGAGTGTGGCTAAACACACACAGTAAATAGGAGGTGTGTCTAAATACTTTTGGCTACATAATTAAATTCCACTTTCAGTATTTAGTGTGTCCACCTATTGCCTTTATAACAGCTTCCATGCTTTTCTAGAAATCTGCTTTCAGTTTTTGTGCAGAAATCAATAAGGATATTTTTTTCAGTCCAGCTGCTTCATGATCAGTGACCAACATCAACCTCTCATGATGAACTTCTCATGATCAAGTTCATCACAGTCACTAATTTACACTTAGCAGTCTATAAAACCTTCGTTGTTTCAGCATTGGTGTAATTCTTCTTTTTTGTCTGTTTTCTTTATTAGTAATTGCTTTTCAAACAGCTACACATCATTTCAGACTCAGGCAGTCTTCACACAGTGGAGTATAAATGTATCAAATAGTATCTGAATTGTAGTGTGACAGGTTTCTGCAGGCTGCCACTAATAAAGTTGCAGTCATATCCAAAACTCGCATCTCTAAAAAAGTATTTTATAAGAGAATGCAAAAGCAAACATTCTCAACTTTCAATGTAAGTTAATGTAATTTTTTTTTATTTTTCTCACCCATTGGGCATTAAAATCTTACACAATACCCTGGTATTTTCAGAAGTCCGCTTTTATGCACCCAAAATGGCCACATGTACTGATATTGTTTTTTAAATGATTTGATAAATGTGCGCCTAAACTTTACTAACTTTTTACTAAAAGTGAAAAAAACTTTTTTTGAACAGATGTTATATGTTACTACAGTTCTACAATCTGGACCACTTGGAGTTCTATTAGTTTTTTTACACACTTTTTCCAAGGTTGTTTATGTCCTTTAACTTCAACTTCTGTCATTTTTACTAACATTACTTATATTTGAATGTGGCTTTACAAGGCAATCCAGCCCCTTCTAATGAGAATCCCTGACTGCACTCTAATCTCTTCTGGGCTGGTTTTCCCAATGGACAAAGTCTGTGCTGTGTGTTTCTGTATGTGTCCCCAGTATGAATCACCCTGGACTTAATTAGCAGGTTTCTCACATCTCGATAAGAGCAGCGTGCGTTCCGTCTGGCGTGAGACGAAGTGATACATTCCACCACTCTACAAAGAAATGGAGGGATTACTCTGATCCTGGCGTGTGCTGTTTGAAGCTCACATCTCCGATTGCTATGGCGCTAAATTAAGAGAACCTGTCCTAGATGAGGAGCTGTTTATGCATCTAACTCTTCCAGTTTTATAAAAAGACATTTGGCAAATGTTGTCCAGTAAGATGTATAGTCTGCTTCGGATTGCTTTAAACAAGAAGCACAGATGCTCCTCTTTTCACTCTTGAGGCTTCACGCAATAGAAAACCCTCAAAAGTCAGACATCCG
Source organism: Brachypetersius gabonensis (assembly GCA_037577145.1). Classification (NCBI taxonomy): domain Eukaryota; kingdom Metazoa; phylum Chordata; class Actinopteri; order Characiformes; family Alestidae; genus Brachypetersius; species Brachypetersius gabonensis. The sequence goes on from JBBJLR010044676.1 coordinate 7,988, forward strand.
GCAATGATAACATAAACATGCATTTTTGTAGTATTTCTCACGCGTAGCTCATGGAGGGGATTTTAATGCGTTTGTGTTTTGAAATTGGTGTTATTGTTGTTTTGCAGAAGGAAAAGCTCTCCCCAATTTTCTTGCTACTGAAGCAGAAAAGTCAATGCAATTAATTAAAGGGGAATTCCAGCAGATTTCTGAATTTCAAACAAGTTAAATAAGTAACATGCCAGCAGAATGAGTCAGAGGGGTGAAATCTGCTTATATTGTTACCAGTGAGGGGTGATAGGAACCGGACATCCATTGAGTTTAATGCAGTATGCTGTAAAGCAAATGGGCCTCCAAAGAAAACATATTTATCAGCCATAATTATCTCTACACATAAAACCTTGTGTAGGTGGCACAAGTTGCAGTTGCACTCTCCCTATTTCAAATGAAAGTAATATGCACAAATGTTCACTTATGCACGCACATCTTTACTTGCGCACGCACGTCTTTTTTGACAGTGATCTTACCCCATAGAACTTAAACATGGTTGATGCTGAGCGTCCTTCACTGAGGTGCGCGCAAGAAAATGAACCCAGGGACGTGAACCGCACACAGGATGTGACACGTTGTCATAAAGGCAGATCATTTGGCTTTAATGGCCCTCATTAATTTGGCCTTGTTGGCACATGTTGTAGCAACGTCATTCTTTAGTGGCTAATTGATGCTTATTGGAGATAATGAGGCAGCGGCCGCTGCATTCTGCAGTGCAGAGAGTGTTGAACGTGAGGCTGACACTAATTCGAGCTCTGTAGAGTCTGGGCATCTGGGGAATGCCTCTTGTATTTGCTGGTATAAATGAAGTACTGTAAGCTTAGTACTAGCAGCAGGAGCCAATTATTCATGTGTATTGGTAATTAAAGGGATTTACTTTTGTGGCAACTTCAGGGTGTTACAGTGGGGGAAATTTGATTGCCTTGTCCTGTGAGCCGATGTAGCCCTTCTTGTCAAACTGAGCTTTTAGGCTTTGTTCTGAGGGGAAACTGGTAAGAAAGTAAAAAAAAAAAGGGTTCACTATGACTAAACCAATGACAATCATATGAGTGAACTATACAACCCTACTGGGTTGGCATTATGAAGCCAACAGCTCCTCACACTTGTGCAGTAGATGAAATGAGTGTGGATCAGTATGTCCTTCCAACACTTCATGCATTATATATCTATGTATGTATTATGTATTCATTACGGATACTACCCTTCTTTATGCCAGGACTGACCTAATTTCTCATACTCATAATCTCATCAACCATTAATAATGGTTAAACCTAGTTTGCTAGCTTTAGCTAGCAGCTAACTACATATCAAAATGAGCCACTTACTGATAAAACTACAAAGTACTTCACACTGCCTGTTAGAACAAATTTACCGTAGAGCAAGTCATGTCTTCACTTCAGAACTGTCAAACTATACCAATAGCCAAAGGCCTTGTTCAGACTGGCAGCTCAAATCTGTGATTCCAGTCAGATCTCTAGACATGGCAACCAGTTTGAGTTGTGTTGGATTGCATGCGTTTTTTCATGTCATTCGCATGTCGTTCCTGACATTACAATATTTGACAATAAGGTTGGTGCTGTACATCACATATTACAACTCAAATATGCAGAGTGTTGATTTCACAGCAGCACAGGGCCTCAAATATTCAAATGACAAGATTTTTATTACTAAAAACATTCAGTCTGATGCACAGAACAAGGTTTTGTCGGCAGCTACCAGATGATGAACTTTTAAAATCCTTTTAAAATCACATGTAGGCTGGTCAGTATTCTATACATATTACAGGCTAAGCAGCTGTTTTGCACCATATTTACTTCATGTAGTGTTTCAGTTCTGTCAGACTGAACGTATTTGGAAACCTCATGGAAAAGGCATTATTTAACAGGTTTATAACAAAACACCTGCAGTTAATGGAGCTAAAGTAAGGTTCTCTAATAATGACACAACTCAGAATTGCATAAATGGACTATATCTCTGTGAACATCTGGAATACAAAATCAACAGAACTAGTCTAACAGTGTCTCCCAGCCCCTTTTCCTACAGATTGTGGAAACTCGAAAATTGGTGCTGCTCTAATGTTCATGGGAAAAAAATATTACTTTAGTTCAAGTCTGTGTGAATGAAGATAAACAATGAATGTGAGAGGGCGCTTAAATGATTAGTCTTAACGCTGCTTCATATTACTCAGTTTATAGCGAGTGTTGGCAGAAATGTTAGAGTGAAGGGCAGATTGGCAGGATGGTGGCTGGATGTACACACTCACGCTAGTGGAGCGCAGGACTCAGGCACCCTGCTGGCCCTGGCTCAGACTACAGCACTGTTCAGCCATCCTTGAGCTGGGCCACACATGCAACCTCAGGGCAGATTAGCTCTGTCTGACTTCCGTAAACTACACCCGAGTCACACCGCAGTAAGTAATGATTTTTTCTTGGCAAACACTTCATTATATGAATGACATCCAAATAACCCCATCATGCAGTTATCACTCACAAGTGTAAACTTATCAGTGGGGTTTTTACAAACAGTTTAATTAGAAATGTAATTAATTAGGTTCTCTTTGTGTGGAGTTTGCATGTTCTCCTTGTTTCTGCCAGGTACTCTGGTTTCTTTCCACAGTCCAAAGTATGTGAGGTGAACTGGTGATGCTACATTCCCTCTAATTTACAGAGGGATTATAATCTTCTCTTCCATCTTTTTATATGTGTTGCAGTCTCAGACAATGACAAAAATGCAAAGAATGGTCTTTCTTGCCAAGACTATTGTCATCAAACTGAAATAATAATAGTTCTTCTTCTACTTTCAAACACAATTGATGGTATATCTTTGAGGGAGCAATGAACACATGGGACCCTGAAGGGTTAAATCACCACAGACTATGAGGAAGGGCAAAGAGGATTTAAGGATGTTTTAGGATTTCAGGTTGAATTGAAGGTTTTAAGGTGAGGAGGTAACTGTGAAGACTCCTGTACTCCCAATGATGCGCTTGCTGTCTAGTTCAATCATTATTTCCCTTCTGCCACTTCTCATCTCCAGATGACACGTCTTGTGGTAAGCCTTGGAAAATATGACACCAGCGACTAAATCTGTGAACAAAGTGCTAACTTGCAGAAAAAGAGGGGACTGATGACAGAGCCAAGTGGGACGCCAGTTTACGGACAGTGTTAGATCCGGAGAGTTCTTCTCACTGATCTGTTCCCAGACAGGTGCAATAGTGCCCCCTGAGAAAGGCGTAACCTCGCCATGAACCCACAGCACGATGCAGATATGACAGCTTCTACCAAAGCCTCCGTCTTGCATCCCAGGTTCTCTTCATCATAGCACCGTTTGAATTTTAGCAGCAAAACAGTCATCCTTTGACAGTAGAGCCACAAAGGTAGGAAAATACGGCGCCCTCCTTGAAAAAAAAAACACAAACGAGAACCTTCGGCGTGACCTTTTTGTTTCGTTAACATTTTGCTCTTGACACCTGGCTGGCATCTCAATTTCTTTTCTCCTTTCTTTCCCCCATTACATTCTTCTTATTGTGGGTCTCTTCTGTAAGTTGGGGGGGGGGGGGGGTTGTTAGCAAGAGAATAGCTTTGATCATATCCTTTTCATCTGAAGATAAGAAACCGAGGACGTCCTGTTATGATTTTGACAAAAACATTATAATGAGAAAGCAGATGCTTCTTAAACAAAGCGAGATGTGGAGTTTAAATAGCAGCTCAGTCTTTATAGAACAGGCATTTATACAGAAGTACCTCACCAATTAGCTGCAGCTCACAGGCAATCTAGCATCCCCTGTTCTACATAATCCCCTTAGAGTTTGAGGTAAGGTGACAGGAATTAGGTTTGTTAGGTTGCAAGTTTAGAAAAATATCATTATCACTGGCTTAGGCCTACAGATGTTTTATGAAAGGTAAAACTGTTAATTGTGTAAAACTCAAGAGACTCATGTACTGCTTCAGTAAACCCAACATAAACCCAAAATGTATATAT